>JASDQU010025943.1:11907-31857 GCA_032191745.1 Picea mariana | reverse complement strand
GGAGAAATGGCTTCCTAAGTTTGATCCCGATACAAAACAGATAGCTGAAGATCATATCAAAAAATTTATGTTAGCCATCAGACTCTGTAACATTGAACATGAAGATGTTGTCTGTAGGTTGTTCCCTTACACCTTTGAGGGTAATGCGTCCACTTGGTACTTTTCCCAACAGCCTCATACTATAGTGTCTTGGGAAAAGTTTGAGTCATGTTTTCTAGAAAAATTCGGAGATGGTAAACCTCCAAAAGTCTTAGTCATGGACCTTTCGAGCTTAAAAATGAACCCGAAAGAAAAATTTAAAGATTTTAATCAAAGATTTTAATCAAAGATTTTTATCCCTGCAGACTCTATGCCTGCTGAGAGTCTTGTAATAGCTTACTATACTAAAGCTCTACATCAAAGTATAGCTATTTGGGTTAAACGTTCTAAAAAGGCAACGTTGTTAGAAGCTTTTGAAGAGGCTACTCAGATTCAAAAAGATATACTTATCCTTAAGGACTCTTCTAGCAACGAGACTGAGACTGTTTCTTCTACCAAAAAGAAGATTGAAATTCTTTCCAGACCTACACAAAACAAAACACAACCCAGAAATTCTGATTTGGAAAATTTAACCAAAGTTGTACAAAAATTATCTAATCAAGTTGTAGATTTAAAAAGGTCAACTGAAGAAGCCTCTTCGAGTAAAGGACCCTACAAACCTCCTTTCTGAAATCCTTTTCAAACCTACCGGCCTAATCCAAATCCCGAAAGCTTAAACCTAGAAAGTTTGCAATACGCTCTCCAGACAATTCTAGGAGCCCAAGATGACTTGATCCCTCCTGAAATACCTCAAGAGGAAATCGAGCAGGAAACAATTCAAGAAGAAGAGTCTTCTCCAAATATATTCGGACACTTCTCAGATTGTATCTTCCAAGCTAACTTCGAGACTGTTCACCCTTACAACACTAGGAGTAAGACGAAAAACCAACCTCATGCCGAGAACACTACAACTTTACCTCCAAAGCCATCTAAATCAATAGAATCTAAAAAAAGTAATGCTGGCCCTAAATTAGATTATGATGTTGTTGAAGATCTTAAAAAATTAAGGGCTAACATTTCTATTTATGAGTTGTTGAAATTTCCATTTTTGTTAGAGAAGATGTTGCAAAATATTTTGGACAATGGAAAGAATGGTAATTCAAATGGTAATAAGGTTGTGCAAAACAAAGTTCCGCAGAAGACTTCCACAAAAATTAATCCTGATCCTCAAGATAAAGGAAGCCTTTCTGTAACTCCTGTAAATAATGTAAATAATGTAAATAACACAAGTAATGTAGATAAAGTAGCATTAGAAAATGCGAGTAAGAAACCACAAGCTACAACTTTAAGTACTCGCAAGAATGTTCCTTCTTTTCTTTTAACTTTCAAAATCTTCAACAAAAATGTGCATAATTGTATGGTTGACTCAGGAGCATCGTCAAACGTGATGCCTTGGTCAGTCTGCCAAAAGATTAACGCCGAAGTAGAACCATCTTCTTTGAAAATCATACAACTTGATCGAACAGATGTTAAAGTTATAGGCGAACTAAAAAATGTATTGATTAGATTATCATATAACCCAAAGGTTCATTAGGTTATTGATATAATTGTGGTGGATATTCCAGAAGTGTATGGTATGTTTTTTATCAAGGATTGGTCAGAGCAGCTACATGTTTACTTCGCGACGAACTGGTCTCACTTATGGCTTCCAAAAAACGGTAAACCCAACAAAATCAAGGTGAATCATGAGTGTTACCTCAAGTTCATGGTAACAGACTTGAATGACCCCAATGAACCATATACAACTCTGGCAGATTCACCAGAAGTCCAAGGGATGGACACCTTCTTCGTAAATTTCACGGCTGAAGTTTCACCTATCAATAATCCGCAATAGCAATCCGAGATCAAAGCATGTACGCAACCAACAACTTCTATCCAACAGTCCTATGAGCCCAATGGAAATCAAATTTGGTCTTTATATTTCGATGGCTCCAAGTCTAAAGAAGGAGCTGGTGATGGCTGCATCATTATCGATCCGGCAAGTAACAAAACATTATTGGCTTGTAGATTAGAATTTGAATGTACTAACAATATTGCAGAATATGAGGCTTTATTACAAGGTCTTAGAAAAGCCTTGGACATGCACATTCAAAATATAATTGTATTCGGGGACTCTGAGATAGTGGTCAGGCAGGTAAGAGATTCTATTCACTATCTTTCCCCTCATCTCAAATCTTACTAGTCTGAGGTATGGAGTTTAATGAACAAATTCTCTTCTTTTAATATAAATTCCATTCCTATATTAAACAATGCCGAAGCAGATTTACTAGCTAATGTTGCCTCTAAACTTCTTCCTGCAGAAGGCTTATCCCCAAAAGAATTCTCCGTGGAGCTATTGTTTCGACCATCCGTTCCTGACAATATCACAAACTGGAGAGTATTTAACGATGATCAGCAGATCATTAACTTTCTGCACATGGAAGAAACCTTTCAAGGCACTGTGATAGATGAACAAACACATGACGACAATTTGCATGACTTTACTGTAATACCTAATCTGAAATATTCTGAAGCTCTATCGGACATGGTAAATTTCATACCCAAATCTGTTGTTAGACTAGAAAAGTTTTATGATTTTGAAGATAAATTTAAAAAGACGGTCAATTGTAAAACCAACAGTTCCTCATTGTCTTATGAGAAAGTCAATTTAGGGACTAGTGAAAATCCTCAGTGTATCAACTTAGGCTTGGGATGTTCTAGACAAGAAAAAACTGCTTTTGTTAAATTATTCAAAGAGTTCAAGGATGTCTTTGCATGGAATTACGAAGATGTTAAAACATTCGATCCTAATATTATACAGCATGTCATCCCGATGAAGCCCCAAACCTTACCCTTCCAACATAAACTGAGGAAAATGCATCCTAAACTAGAACCGACCGTACAAAAAGAATTGAATAAACTCCTAAGTGCTAAAATAATTTTTCTTGTTAGACACACTCAATGGGTGTCCAACCTCGTCCTAGTATGGAAGAAGAATGGGGAAATTCAACTTTGTGTCAATTTCTGAAACCTCAACAAAGCGTCTGATAAAGATAATTATCCTGTCCCTCCCATGGAACAGATTCTTCAACAATTATCTAGTTCTGAGAGGCTATCCTTACTAGATGGTTTCTCTGGATACAACCAAGTCTTGATGTCTCCATCAGATCAATTAAAAACTACCTTCCTTACCCCGTGGGGCACTTATGTTTATCGCAAAATGCCTTTTGGATTGATTAATGTTGGTGCTACCTTTCAGAGAGCAATGGACATTTCTTTTATAGGCTTAATCAATCACTCCGTAGTAGTCTACTTAGATGATGTGACCGTTTATTCTAAAAACAAAGACGATCATCTAGCTCACTTACGAGCCGTTCTGCTACGATGTCGTAAATATAGCATCTCCTTGAACCCCAAGAAGTCCATCTTTGCAGTAGAACAGGGTAAATTACTAGGATTCATTGTGTCTAGTGATGGAATGATTATTGACCTCGAGAGGACCCAAGTCATCGCTAAACTCCCCCAACCTACCTCTAAAAAATCCATGCAGTCTTTCCTAGGCCAGATCAATTTCGTGAGAAGATTTGTCCCCAGTTTCTCCGAAATGGTCGGGCCTCTCCTGAACCTGATTAAGAAAGACACCCAATATCACTGGGGACCCATAGAAAACCAAGCTTTTGATGATATAAAGAAGGCCATAATTGACGCTCTGTCTCTCATGAGCCCTGATTTCTCTCAAGACTTTACACTCTACACTTTTGCCTCTGATCGTTCCTATGTCGCGGTCCTAACTCAGAAGAATTCTGAAAACAACGAAGTACCCATCACCTCTATGAGCTCCGCTTTCAAAGGTGCTGAACTTAACTACCTAGTGGTCGATCGACAAGCTTACGTTGTCTTCAAGGCAGTTAAGCATTTCCAGTCATATCTTTTGAAGTCAAGGATGAAGGTCATTGTCCCCTACCCTGCCGTAAGGAACTTGTTAGTGCAAAAGGAGTTAGGAGAGAAAAGACCCAACTGGGTCACCTCCTTATAGGAGTATGACTTAGAGATCACCCCAACACAGATTGTGAGAGGCCAAGGATTGTGTAAGCTGGTTGTTGATTCAGAAACCAAACAACAAGAAGATAGTGATACGTCAGACCTAGAACAACGCGATCAGAATTTGATTTGTTGCACACAAAGCCTCGTAATTCTTTGGTATGACGATATTAGATTTTGTCTTGAACATGGATCAGCACCCCGTCACCTTGAACCTGCCAAGAGAAGAGCTTTGAGACTAAAATCCGCCTCCTTTCACCTGGTTAATGGTATACTGTTTCGTCAGAATTTCGACGGCGTACTGATGCGTTGTCTTGAAAAAGGCGAAGCAGAAAGAGTCTTGCTTGAGTTGCATGAAGGAGAAGCTGGTGGTCACTTCGGTGGCGACACCACTGCTCATAAGGTTTTAAGAGCCGGTTATTACTGGCCAACACTTTTTAGGGATGCCCATGCATTATGTCGTAAATGTATTATCTGTCAGAAAGCATCAGGGCGTTTGCAAAAACTAGCCTTCCCCTTGCAACCCGTCACAGTCGATTCTCCTTTCCAGCAATGGGGCCTTGATATCATTGGTCATATTAACCCTCCATCCTCACAAAAACACAAGTATATTGTGACAGCCACTGATTACTTTACTCGATGGTCTGAATCCGCCGCGTTGAGAATTGTTAACACAAGTCAGGTGATCGCTTTTGTAAACTCAAATGTCATCACCTGTTTTGGTATCCCTGATTGTCTTGTCTTTGATAACGCTTCATACTTTTCTTCTCTAGAGATGAGTGAGTTCGCCTTATAAAAGGGAATAAAGCTAAAGTATTTTTGTAGTTATTACCCTCAGGGTAACGGCTTAGCAGAATCAACAAACAAGAACTTGATCAAGATTATCAAGAGAACTGTGGCTGAAAATCATAAGAATTGGCACAATGCACTGCTGAATGCGCTTTGGACTAATAGGGTAACACCCAAAGATGCTATAGGTAACTCCCCCTTTTTTCTTGTTTATGGAAGAGAAGCCATTTTGCCACCTCATATTCTTCTTCCTTCGCTTCAATTGTCACAAAAAGTTCAAGAAGAAGATTGTCCCCCTTTAGAAATCCGTATTAACGATTTGATGAAGTTAGAAGAAGTTAGAACTCAAGCTAAGCATAAACTAGACCAACATCAACAACTGATTAAAAGCTGGTTCGATTCTAATTTTTCTTCTAATAGGAATTTTGAAGTAGGCGATCTCGTCTTAAAGTGGGATAAACCACACGAAGGAAAGGGTGAGCATACCAAGTTTCAAAATTTGTGGCTTGGGCCATTTTTTATTGCTGAAAAGTTGGGTCCTAGTTCCTTTCAATTGTAGAATCTTGAAGGGCAGCTTGACACCTATCCGGTGAATGGCCAAGCCCTGAAAAGATACTTTGCTTGATTACTACCCTTGTATATTATGTAAATATTTCTTTGGTTTGCATCTTTTGTTTTCTTCTTGTTTTGATTTTGATTTGGATTGATTAATTTTTGGTCTTTTTTGAAAGATATGCATGCCTGTGTACTGAGAAATTCAGATAAAGACCATAAGAAAATATCTTCGCTAAAATAACTTCTGAAAGAATGTACAAACATCAGTGACATATTTATAAAAATGATATTTATGTTGGAAAATTTTGTTGTTTGAAAGAAGTTTACTGATTTCAATCTCTGAGTGAAGTTTATCATGATCATCTATTATCTTTTTACTTTGTCCCTTTTCCATAAAGGAATGACTCAAATGGATGTCTCCCTGTCAAAGTAAGTTGTTTTAGAAATAAAACATGTTTGGTGCTGAATAAAGGACAGTGTCAAAAATTCTGATGAGGTCTAAAAAACTATGATAAAATATCTAGATTTTTCAGCGTCACCCCGCTCAGCTATCCATAAAAGAAAAACAAAATAAAAATGTCAATAAGAGCTGTGGGAAGTGTTTGTAAACCCACCAGGATACTAAAAAGGTCTATTGGCAGTGGGTAAATGCAAGCATGGCGCCAAGACAACTTCGCCGGGGTACTAAACAGGCCCGTTGGCAGCGAAGCAATGTCGGGTAAATGAAAATTTGAAAAAATTACAAGAAACCTCTTTTAAGTCCTTTATTCTGATCTAGAACTTCTTGACAGGATACAGACGTCCGAGTGGGTTAAATGGAAACCCTGTCGAGGCTATGGATGCCTGCTGGTAGCAGTGTCCATGCCAACAGTATTGAAGATCTTATCATTAATATCGTGACTTACTGATCTTAAGACTGTTATTGGTTTTCATCTTTTAAAACATCGCTGGAAAAGATAGTAAATAATGATGTTTGTACGATTTTCTGATGGTTGTTTTTGAGTTGATTTTTTTTGTTGTCCTAATCTGAATTTGTTTCTTTTGACAGAGATAACTGCTTCTCCCAGTGTGTCGTCGTTGTTGGCAGCCAATTCAATTTTTCAATTACCCTTAAAGTTGCCTACACCTATGTCTCTTGAACTTCAAATTTCTGTCGCATTTTGCAAACATAAGACATTTTTATTTCATGCGACATTTGCAAATTATTTCGATTCATTTTTCATGACTGAAAGCATGAAAACTCACCCATCGTTATTTGGAATGTCATGGTCTGCTCATTGATATTCTGATTGGTACCTACCTTTGGTTTATTTTTGGAATTATGTCCATTTGCCTATTATCACTCTGATTGCGCAATTTCAGTTTTATTTAATTGATAAGGCATTGAGCATGTTGATTGATGAATTATACTTGATTATATAGGGGTCATGGTGAATTAAAGGTTTTTATATGGTATGATCCTTATTACTATAAGCTCTTGACTTATTCGATTTTATGAAATCTCTTGTTGCAATGTTTATAAACTTTGACTATGTAACAAGCGCATGAGTTTGGTGTCATATTGAATGGCAAGGTTTGATTATAACATGGCACGTTGGTGAAACATTTGGATTTTACTTTGGTTTGAATTATACACATGGATCATTAATATGATATATGGTTTTGGATTTTACATTGAGTAATGGCACGTTGATATGATTATCCACTGCTCGAAATTTGGGTTCGCCGATTAGTATGGTTTAAACGATATGATGAGTGATTGAACAGCACTGTACTGTGCCATTAACGTTGTGCATGGAGGTGAACTAACCCACCACCTTCGCACGCGCATATTGATTTGCCTCCGCTTTGAACACTTGCAGCTGTTAGTCCTATCGATTTTTACTCCTGTGTATTGTTATGTTCAATCCAAACCCTACCATGCACCCGCACCATGGATCCAATCGTGAGGGTTGAACCCAATGGTTGCCAGGCATTGTTGATGTTTGATGGTGCTTACAGTGACCTGGAAGAATTCGGATGGCTCCCTTTCATAGGAAAGTTTGATGGTTATAACCCTAACGTGGCTCGACAATTTGCATTAACCTTCGATGGCTGTCGAGCCAAGGTTGGGGATGTGCAGTTGGAAATTGATGAACAATTTCTCAATCTAGCTATTGGTCTGCCTGTTGTTGGACAGAGGTGGTCGAAAAATTGTAAAGTAGAAGATGTCCCGTGGACATTGCTCTTCCAGTCAGGAAGAGTGAGGTCTTGTGACAAGGGTTTGCCTGCAAATATGCTAAAGTCGCGCTGGCACGACTTGCTCATGGTAACCAAGTAGTTCATTACTTGCGAGGGAAGGTATGGTTTTGTGTTCTTGTATCACCTTCGACTACTGATGGTTTTCATGGGCTATGAGCTTAACATGTCATTCTACCTGCATAGGAGTCTGTTTAAAATGTCCAAAAGGTACAAATGAAACCAGGACGACAACAACCTATTTCATTTTGGGTTAATTAAAATGCTTGTGGTCTGTCATTTGGGATTACGTCGAGACTGTTGGAATGATTTTCTTCAACGTAATAAGTTTGAGGACTCAAGCCCACCACAGGTTGATAAACCTGTGGTGAGCGAGAGCAAGTTAGTACCCCCTGTCCCTTACAGTGCTCTGCTACACAAACCCCTACCCGAGCCACCTATTGACCTACCCAATTCTGTCACCACAGATGTGGAAAATGTTAAACCCGTGGATAAAAATCCCAAGACTAAACCTAATGCGAATTATAAAGTCAAGAAGAATGCTAGATTAATATCTCGCATGGCAAGAAACAAACCTAAAATCCCTGTCAACCCTGACCCTATCGTGGTAAGTGAAGATTCTGACTCAGAGATTGAGCGCTACCTAGCAAGCGAATATCCCTATTCCGAAGGCCTGTGTGATAAACCCGCATATGATTTTGTGAAGAACCTACCACCTTGTTTGCAAAATGATCCAAATTATCCCGGCATCAAAATGCCCTGTGAAACCCCTGGTGACTCGTCGAAACCCCCTCCTGTTCCATCTCAACTAGCAGCTCCACCGTGTGATCAGTGTGGCATATGGTTAGAAAGGTATTACCTCGATATGCCAATGCTGCAGTCCAGAATTCATGCTCTGGAGGAGCAAGTTGCAAGGCTCTCTGGTCAAAAGGATAAAATGCCATCCACTGATTAGAAACAACGAACAACTGGTTCAATTTTGTTTAAGAACGTCGAGTCGACAACAACATTCGTCAATTCAAAATTGGTGTAGCTAGATCAACCTCACTGGTATGATTATCACATGTTTATATAACAAATTCATAAACTCTGTTTCCAACGTGGATTTTCTTTGACACATAAGCATGCATTTTTGTATATAATTTGGTTTTGATAAATCTAATTTTGTTATTGTTTTGAATTTCGATTGGATTTGGCTTTGATTCGATTGATCGACGATTAGATTTGATTGTTTTAATTTAGCCTTAATCGAATGCTCTGTTGCTTATTGGAGTTGTTAAAACACAGGTCGTTTCTGGTATTCCATTTTTTGAACATAGTCAATATATCATTTTGATTTGGCTATATACGATATGATTGGCATAATGGTTAATTGTAATATTTCATGTCTTTTTGGATCAATTCGAATATCATTATGTTAATGCTTAACCAAATTGCAACTATTCGATTCACATCGTTTGACCGTGTTATCATCCCGATCCTTATTTCACCAAACATACTGTTTAAAGTTAATTTGGGAACGGAAGTAAGTATGCCCAGGATTACTATTCGTTGCTATTTTTAACTCAGTTACGATTCACCCTGATTGTTACCCAGTTATGGTTATCACTGTTGTTGGTGGTTATGATCACTATTTTCTCTCCTGTCTATTGACTGTGTAACACCGAATGATCGAAATGCATGGCAAAGATTGTGGATATTGTTATGCATGTTTCGTTTTGATTATAGTCGTAACTGTTTGGTATTTGATTAGCACAATGTAAATTTTATGCACAGCCGTAAATAATCGATTGTGATTGTGTTCGATTATAACTATATCGATTTTGGATACGATGCGATTTACTCGTAATTTCATTTGGATATGAAACAGTGTGGTTATTATTTGATCCGATTTAATGGCAATTTAAAAACAGAACATTCTTATCATGTTTTGATTGCATCCTTTTTTATTCTGTTTAATTCGAATGATAAATCTTTTGAACCATTAGTAATTTGATTTTCATGTTTATTAAAAAGAAAATTAGATTGGATTGTTTTTAAAATATTTCATTTGATTTTTATCTGATTCTATATGCTATTTTAGACTAGCTACAGAATCAGGTGATTCTGTAGCTAGGTCTATAGAATCAATTTTTTTTAGTGTTTTGTTGATGAAATATCTTTCTAATTTGGTATTTGTGTTCTATTGTAGGTAAATTCGAATTTGCAATTGAGTTGTTGAGCAGTTAGGGGATGTTTCAAAGATTTCACTTGCATTTCATTTTCTTAGTTTAGATGATTTTGGGATATCTCCCAGATTATGTAACACAATTTGGTATTATCCACAAGGAAGTTTTACCTTGTGAAGAAACTTATATATACTTATGATTTTTGCAATAAGGTTCATCCTCATTTGTGGGAGAACAAGGATATGGAGTTATAATACAGACTGAAGTAGAATTGATGTTTTGTCACAGCTTTAGCTTCTCAATATATCAATATTTTGTTTCATGTTGTGTATATCAATTTGTATATGTTTAATGACTACTTTAGATATCTTAATCATGTGCAAATGATATAATTTTAATCACTGTTATCCATATATGGTTTCTTCTAATTGTATAAAAGACATAAGAGTTGTTTAGTTCAGTTTGTGAATGACAGGTTTATCTTCTTCATAAGTTGAATTATAAAATATAAGTTTCTTGCATAACAGGTTTCCCTTATTGCAGGAATTTACAATCATAAGATTGTTATGATTTTCTTTTATGTCTTGTTTATCCTGTAAAACACTTCAAGGAGCAGCACAGTAGATCGTTTACGAGAAGCTTACGGACTAACCGGTGCAATTTTCCCTCCTCCGACCAGCTTAGAAGTTATTATACGCAGGATAAACTAGGAGCGCTTCCAGGTTAGCTAGTTTTTTGTTAGATATAAGTTCAATTAGATTTATATTAGATTGTTTAATTTCAGTAAATATATTAGATTGTTTAATTTCGATAGTTTTGATTTCTTTTTCATAAAATATAAAAACCAAAAAGAGATTCTTGGCTGTCTTAGGGAAGAAAACACATGAGTTTTGCAGGTTTTAATTAAATCTGTAGGTTGTTCATAGTGTACATTTGTGAATAAGTAATATTACAGCTGATAATTAGATAGTTGATTTGAGTTATTATAATAATAATTAGTAGATTGTACGTATAGTTAGAATAGTTAGATTTAGTTTTAGTTTAATTTAGTAGTTTGTTTTAAATAGATTAGTGTGTTAGTTTCTTTTATTTTTAGTTAGTTTGTTTTATTAGTTTTATTAAGTTTTAGTTTGTTTTACTTATTTTAGTTAGAGTAGTTAGTTTAGATTAGTTTCCTCTTTGGTTTTCTTAGGAGACTTTAGAGCAGCCAACGGATCCGTTAAACCCGTCATGGTGGTTCATTCCAAATGGCTTGGGTTATTTAGACAACCCCGTACCGGTTCCACTCTCTCAATTAACGGACGGACAGTTTCTCCCATCAACATCGCCTTTATAACCTAGACACACTACTCCACCTCGAAATTTGCATTCAAACAACCTTGACCAAATATGACCAATACGACCAAGTAAGTCTTCACCACTTACCTTGAGGCCTATTTCCAATGAAGTTCACCAAGCCTTTTATAGGATTCATTACATACAATCCATGGACACAATACCATGGGATACCCAAAAATATGGACCCAAAAAAGCACTTGCTTTGACCTAAAAATAGATTTAACTCATTAATGCTTTCACCGAGTTAAGGCTAACCCAACATACATGCCCCACCACATATTCAATCTACCTAAATCTATGTCTAGAATTTTCATAGGTGACCTGATAAACCATGGGTATGAATTCCTATCTACGTCTTACATACATATGCTCATATACATGCAATAGATAATTTTTACAACTCCAAAGTAAATACTTTATTATTATTATTATTATTATTATTATTATTATTATTTCATGATGACTCAACCATCAATGCCTTGCACCTTGTATGTGAACACAGGTGGTGAGACACAATAGACAGAAAAAAATTCATTAACCATACCTGTAGCTGAATTTGGTTCTTTTCTGGAGTCCTCTTTGGATGCTTTTTGTCTTTTCCAACAATCCTTCTTGAGATTCCCATATTTTCCACAGAACCAACATTTTCCCCTACCCTTGTTGTTTTTTTAATTAGACCTGGATATACCTTTCTGATCTTTCCCTCCTTCTGTAGATCGATCTCTAACCACCATTGTTTTTTTTGTCGAGGTTTCCTTATTGGATTTTTTCCTCAGCTCCTTAGACAACAAAGCTCCCACAACAGTGTCATAATCAATGACATTTGTTGAGATAAACCACATAGTTGTGACGACATGATCCCAAAACTTAGACAACAAACACAGTAGCATAACCACCTTATCCTCATCTTTTTACATTACACCCATACTAGATAATTGACAAATCATAGTATTGAAAACATTCAAATGATCATCAATTTCCATACCCTCTTTCATCTGCAAGTTGTACAACTACCTCTTCAAGAAGATTTTGTTCATCAAGGACTTTGTCATATACAAACTCTCCAGTCTATTCCACAAACTTGTTGTTGTTTCCTCTTCAACGATGTTAAACAACACTTCATCTGCCAGACTCAAACAAATGGCACTAAGGGATCTTGCATCCATATCTTCCCAGTCCCCGTCTATCATGCTTGTCGGTTTCTTTGTCTTTCCAACCAATGTTTTTTGCAATCCTTGTTGCACAAGAAGATCTTGCATCTTGAGCTTCCATAGCACAAAGCTATTCTTACCGTTGAATTTCTCCACCTCAAACTTAGAACTCTGCACTTTTTTCATTAGCACAAAAAACACCCAAACCACTGCCTGTAAAACCAAACCTTTTATATGGAAAAACAAATTTATAATTCAATATTGAACCCAAAACTAGTGGTGAAAAAGTTTTTAAAAATATTAAATAAATATTTTATACATTAATAAAACCTTTTCCAAATCCACAAAATTCAATTCTTAAACAAATAATATTTAATACATTTCCTCCACAATAAAACAAACAATAGTGTTAAAGAATGAATCGAATATTATGAGGAATAATGTATCCTCCACCTCAACCTTTTATCATTAAAAAAAATCATGACCATGTCATGCATAATAAGACAAGAAACCTTTAAAACTTGAGTTTACACCATGAACTTCATACCATGTGAATTTTGTTTTTTAAGATCAATGCTCTAGTGATGTTGAAAGGGAGTGTGAATTTTAGAGATCAATGCTTCTTGAGTGTGCATGGGGAGTATTGTTTTGTTGGCTCTTTGTCATTTATCATATGAAGTATTGGTGACATGAAACTTACTCAATCAGACTCTCTGGTTTTCAGAAAATATCTGGGCTTTTCAATACTTAGGTCAGCTTGTCCTTACGTGCCAAAATTACATCCAAAGGTTCTTGCATTCACAGGAGACCTGCACACAATTCACCTTGGCTCACCTACGACACCTACTCAATATGCTCTGATACCACTTGATGGGCAGCGAAAGAAAAAAAAAACATAAACAGAGCATAAAAATGTCAACAACAAACCAAATACAACAAAACAACAATCAAACAATGGAAATACTGATTTATGTGGAAACCCAATATGGGAAAAAACCACGGGCAATGATAGTCGGTATTTTTATTATTCATGAAATAATTACAATAACCAAAATAGGCATACAACCATCATCTCCTCACAGACACATTGTACTCCACAATATTGTGTCTTGCTCACACACTCTACACACATTGCACTCTCACCTATATNCATTAGCACAAAAAACACCCAAACCACTGCTTATAAAACCAAACCTTTTATATGGAAAAACAACTTTATAATTCAATATTGAACCCAAAACTAATGGTGAAAAAGAATTTAAAAATATTAAATAAATATTTTATACATTAATAAAACCTTTTCCAAATCCACAAAATTCAATTCTTAAACAAATAATGTTTAATACATTTCCTCCACAATAAAACAAACAAGAGTGTTAAAGAATGAATCGAATATTATGTTGAATAAAGTATCCTCCACCTCACCCTTTTATCATTAAAAAAAATCACAACCATGTCATGCATAATAAGACAAGAAACCTTTCAAACTTGAGTTTATACCATGAACTTCATACCATGCGAATTTTGTTTTTTAAGATCAATGCTCTAGTGATGTTGAAAGGGAGCGTGATTTTTAGATATCAATGCTTCTTGAGTGTGCATGGGGAGTGTTGTTTTGTCAGAAGTTTGTTGTTTATCATATGAAGTATTGGTGACATGAAACTTACTCAATCACACTCTCTGGTTTTCAGAAAATATCTAGGCTTTTCAGTACTTAGGTCGGCTTGTCCTTATGTGCCAAAATTACATCCAAAGGTTCTTCCATTCACAGGGGACCTGCACACAATTCACCTTGGCTCACCTACGACACCTACTCAATTTTCTCTGATACCACTTGATGTGCAGCGGACGAAAAAAAAAAACATAAACAGAGCATAAGAATGTCAACAACAAACCAAATACAACAAAACAACAATCAAACAATGGAAATAGTGATTTATGTGGAAACCCAATATGGGAAAAAACCACGGGCAATGATAGTCGGTATTCTTATTATTCAAGAGAGAATTACAATAACCAAAATAGGCATACAACCATCATCTCCTCACAGACACACTGTACTCCACAATATTGTGTCTTGCTCACACACTCTACACACATTGCACTCTCACCTATATGGGTATGCTTGTATATATAACATCTCTCAAAAGTTAGACTAACTGATTATAATTAGATCCACCAGTTACACAATTGGTTCACAAAAGAGTGCATACATGAGAATTCCTAACATAGTTGCATGCATGTGCATGTGACCGCATGGAAAATTCGTTGGCATGTTTCCAACAGATTGTGCATTGGAAGTGTTCAATAAGAATCGAGATCCACTTGTGGACAAGGAAAAAGGCGTAGTCAAAGGTGTGGTAAGAAATTTCCATTTTTGTTCCAATAAATCCAAACCACTGATTTAAAGGAAGGAGAGAGATTAAGTATTGAGGATCTTAAGATCCTCTATTAATTAAAAATCATGTGCAGGGTGTTTTAGGGAAATCACTATTCATGCACAAGTAACGAGACTGTTGAGGGAGGACCCGCAGGTTTTAGAGTTCACATGGTGAATGGAAATCGCCTTACATACAACCTTGAATGCTAGGAAAGAAAAGCTAGCAAGAAACAACGAACAAGGCGTTACAAAAAAAATGATGATATATGGAAATGTATCGTTAGAGAGAAATTGCATAGGAACCTGGAGGAGCACTAGAATAGTTTTCTTTGTGAATCAAGAATGAGGAGTTGATAATTGCAGGAATCAAATCCACCTTTAGAACTGTGTTGGAGGAGTTCTGGTTCAAGTGCTGAAGAAATAAATATGGTTCTATTTTTTTATTTGTGTTGAATGATAAAATGAGAAGCAGAGAATACAGAGAAAGAGCAGAGCATAAATCATATTCANTCAAGGCATTACAAAAAAAATGATGATATAAGGAAATGTATCGTTAGAGAGAAATTGCATAGGAACCTGGAGGAGCACTAGAATAGTTTTCTTTGTGAATCAATACTGAGGAGTTGATAATTGCAGGAATCAAATCGGCCTTTAGAACTATGTTGGAGGAGTTGTGGTTCAAGTGATGAAGAAATAAATATGGTTCTATTTTTTTATTTGTGTTGAATGATAAAATGAGAAGCAGAGAATACAGAGAAAGAGTAGAGCATAAATCATATTCAGTATATTGATTATATGAGAAAAGAGTACATTGAGAAAAGGGAAAAGAGATGAGCTAAATAGGCTCAAGCAAATCAAGAAATGAAAGTATAGCTGGCCAGGACAACTGGCAGTGTATAGTCAGACTATTGAGGTTACATTATATTTAACACTCCCTCTTAAACTCAACAGTTACAAACATCAGCACTGATAATGCCCAAGTGTTGTCTCTGAAAATAAAAAACAGATATTCCCAGTGGCTTTGTAAAAATATCTGCGAGATGATCTCAAGAGCCACAAAATTGAAGTGCTACATCACCATTATTGACGAGATCGCGAATGAAGTGAAAGTGAGTGTCAATATGCTTGCTTTTCTTTTGAAACACATGATTTTTGGATAGACCAATTGCTGAGGTGTTGTCACAGAATATAAGAGTTGGTTCATTTTTGTGTGTGTGACATATCATTCAATATTGTTCTCAGCCACATAGCTTGACAGGAAGCTGAGGTAATAGTGACATTCTCTGCCTCTGCATAATGTATTGATACAATGGGTTGCTTCTTTGATTCCCATGAAATCAGATTCATGCCCAGGTGAAAAGAATGTCTTGAGGTGCTTTTCCTGTCATCTAGGATTCCTGAAAAATCATTGTTTGCGTAACCAGAGAGATGATTATCATCAGACTGAGTGTACCATAAGCCAAAATTGAGAGTTCCTACAACATATCTCATAATCCTTTTGGCCATCTTCCAGTGAGAATCTTTGGGGGATTCCATAAACCTAGAAACAAGGCTGGTTGCATACATTATATCAGGCCTAGTTGTTGTAAGATACAACAAACTTCCTACTAAGATTTTGTATAGGGTAGCATCCATTGTAGGTCCTTCATCTTTCTTTCTCAATTTTGTGCCTAGGGGTATAGGAGTTTTTGTTGGATTGCAGTCTTCCATGCATAATATTTTGATGATGTCCACTGCATACTTTTGCTGACAGACAAAAATGCCTTTGGTTGATTGATCAACCTCAATTCCCAGAAAATATTTCATTATGCCAAGATTTGTCATTTCAAACTCAGATTGCATGGCATGTTTAAAATTGGTTAACTTAATATTTCCAATATATATCATGTCATCAACATCTAAACATACAATTAGAATTTTACCATGCTGATCTGTTTTGGTGTATAAAGTTAGCTCATTTTGGCTTCTGCTAAAACCACTTTTGATCAGGTAAGTGTAAATTTTGTTGTACCAATCTCTTGGATATTGTTTTAATCCATAGAGGGCTTTCTTCAACCGATATACTTTGGGTGGTTGTTCTTTGACTTCAAATCTAGGTGGTTGATCCGCATAGACCTCTTCTTCTAAGACACCATTTAGGAAAGCTAACTTGACATCCATCTGGTATACTTTCAATTTGTGTTGAGTTTTTATGGCTAAGAGAGTCCTTACAGTGTCTAACCTTGCTACTGGAGCAAAAGTTTCACAATAATCAGTACCTAGTTGTTGTGAGAATCCTTTTTCAATAAGTCTTGCCTTGTGATTTTTAATCTACCCCTTTTCATTGAGTTTAGTTTTGTAAACCCACTTGAAACCAATACTTTTCTTGTGTCTAGGAAAATCAACAAGATAGCATGTCTTGTTCTTCTCAATGGATTCAATCTCTTGGTTCATAGCTTGAACCCAATGTGGCTTCTTAGCTACTTATTTAAAATACGTAGGTTGACATGACATTAAAGAAAAAAGGTTGTGATGTTCAATGTCATCCAATTGTTGATGGATTTCTCTCAAAATTTGAGTTCTCTGGTTTGGAATTTCAGAGGATGAGTCTTTGCTGGAAGTTGAGTTATCCTGAGAATTTTCAGATTGTCCTTGTACCTGCAATCTTGGAAGAACAGGTTGAGGTATTGGCTATCTTGAATCTTCTGCGTTTTCAGGACTGGGCAGTAATGGATTTTGACTGTCCATTTGTTGATTTTCAGATTCGTTCCAGAGTTGATTTTCCAGAAATTTTACATCTCTGCTGAGAATTAGTTTCTTTGAGATTGGATTGTAAAGTGTGTAAGCTTTTGATGTTTCATTGTATCCAGTAAAGATACATTTCTCACTTCTGTCATCCAGTTTCTTCCTTAATTCAGAAGGTATGTGAGTGTATGCTATGCATCCAAATGTCCTTAGATGAACAACATTTAGCTTTGTCCCACTCCATGCTTCTTGAGGGACCTTCATCTTTAGACTAGTGGTTGGAGATCTATTCAAGAGATAAGCTGAGCATGCTACTGCTTCAGCCCAAAAAGTATTTGACAAACATTTCTCTTTGAGTAGGCTTCTTGCCATGTTCATTATTGTCTGATTTTTCCTTTCAACCACTCCATTCTATTCTGGAGTATACATGGTTGTAGTTTGCATGATGATGCCTTGTGCTTTGTAGAAATTTGAAAATTCTTTGGAGTTGTATTCTCCTCCTCCATCTGACTTGATTGCTTTTACATATTTGCCACTTTTTTTTTTCAGCTTCTACTTTGAATTATTCGAATTTTACAAAAGTTTCAGACTTGTGTCTAAGAAAATAGATCCATATTTTCTTGCTAAAGTCATCAATAAACGTTAGAAAATAAAATATACCACCTATTGAATCTATTTGAATTGGGCCACATAGGTCAGTGTGAACAAGTTCAAGATGTTGTTTGGCTTGAGTGGAGGACTGTGGAAAACTAGTTCTCTTATGTTTTCCAAGTATGCAAGACTCACCTGGGGGATTTTTCTCTTTGAAGATAGAGAGACCTTTGACCATGGAGTGCTTCTGTAGAAGAATTAGACTCTGGAAGGGTAGATGTCCAAATATTGTATGCCAAACCATAGTTTCATTGGGGCTGGATGCACTTTATGCATATGTTTGGATCAGATTTGCAGTTCTGAGGGTTACTGGAAACATCCTATTCCGAGTCATGTGGATTTCAGAAATCAATTTTTTGCTGGGGGTTTTATCATATATCCTACATGATGCTCCCTCAAAAAGTACCTTATATCCATGTTCAATGAGCTTTCCTACACTTAACATATTACGTTTCAGATCTAGAACATGGTAGATATTGTTTATGTTTTTCTTTACATTTTGTTTAGTAAGAATAGGTACAGTTCCTTTTCCTTGAACTTTGACTAAAGAATCATTTCCAAGTGTAATATCAGAGGAAATTGAAGAATCAATGCATGAAAGTAAATCTTTTTTACCTGTCATGTGATTGATGCATCCACTGTCCAACAAACAGAGATATTTATATTGTTCTTCAATCTTGTGACATGAGAGAAACATACCTTCTGAGTTGTGTCCTATATGATTTGAGACATATGCTCTGCCTGAGAGCTGATCTACTTGCTTCTTCTGATATTCAGATTCATAGTGTCCAAATGTTTTGCAGTAATATCATTGTATGCTTGATTTTTCATTTGATATTCTCCCTCTACCTCTTTGAGGTTGGAAATTCTGATTCTAGTTCTGTTGTTTGTGACCTTGGAAAGATATATTCAGGTTTTGTTGTCTATGACCTCCACTTCAGTGAGGGTTAATTAGACTTTTCCCTCTTCCTTGGTGACCTCTGCCTCTTTCTCTTCCTCTCCCTCTACTAAAATATAACTGAGTTTTGAAGGCATTGGTGATTGACTCATCTGTGAAATGCAATCTGGTCTCGTGTGTCAATAGGGAACCAATTAGTTCATCTGTTGAAAAACATGATAGATCCTTGGATTCAAGGATTGTTGTGATGAACATTTAAAATTTCTTTGGTAAACTTATGAGGACTTTCTCAACAATTCGTTGATCAGGGATGGTTTCACCAGTCAATCTGATCTGGTTCATGATTCCCATGACTCTAGTCATAAACGAATCAACATTTTCAAACTCTGTCATTCTTAAATTCGCAAATTGCATCTGCAAGGTCTACAATTTGACTGTTTTGACCCTGTCATTTCCTTGGTAGGATGATTTAAGGATGTCCCAAACCTGTTTTGAAGTAACAGTGCTTGTAATTTTTTAGAAAATCGAGTCATCCACTGAATTCTGAATACATGTTTTTTCCTTGTTTTCTCTGTTCCTTTGTGTTGCCTGAGCAGCTCTTTGTTGGTTGGTCATAGAAACAAGGTCTAATGGATCTGGTTGCACATATCCAAGATCCAATGGATCCCAGAACTCTTGTGCTTGCAAGAAGGATCTCATTCGAAGAGACCAGAACTCATAATTCTTTCCAAGAAGAATCGGTCCTTGATTTGGTCCTAAATTGCTAGATGTGGCCATCTTTAAAAAAAAATTAACACAATAGAAAAAAAAAATGTTAGAAAATTTCGTGTTTACCTGTTTCCTATGCAAAAATCGGGTGTTCAAATTTCTTGAAGTGAATTCAGACCAAAATATGTTGTGTAGACTACTTCTTTGACTTTGATATGGCTGGATCTGACTATCTGAGCGAAAGGTCTACTG
>JASDQU010025942.1:17628-29606 GCA_032191745.1 Picea mariana | reverse complement strand
GGTGATGCTCATGATCTAGTCATGAAATAGTCTAGATGACTATATTGATGCTACCAGCTAAATGGTATGTTTTGTGCTCAAGTCCATAACCTGTAAATACCTCTCTAGCTAGGAGGGAGTGTTAATATTATGGTAGCTGCTGGAGGTATTTACCTCCATGTGCGAACCTGACGAGAATAGAAGACTTCGGGAAGCAAGAGAAACCCTAATGAGTTGGCTAATAACCCTAGAAGCCTTGTCGGCTCAAGGAGATAATTTATATTAGGTTATTAGCCTCCAAGAGAAGAAGTCGGCTAGAAATAATAATAATATACTGAACAGACAGTTATCCAGAAGGAGAAGTCGGCCCCAACAAAACTGGCAGAACCACTATAAATATAGGGCGCCAGTTCTCATTTGTGACATCTCAGAATTGCAGTTCCTAGTTTTGGTGCGCACTGCAGTTGCAGTCTTGTGCGCAGGTTTGGAGGAGAGTTGTAGCTGCAGCTGCAACAACAACTAGTTTCAGTGTTGGCTTGGACTATCTATTGGCGAGGGTTTGGACTATCTGATCAGTCTTTTGTGTTGTGCTATCCTTGGGGAAAGGTGCGCTACCCTTTGTTTGGCTATCTAGCCTAGGGTTTGCTTCCGGAGGAATTCTCAGTTAAGGTTAAGGTGCTCGGAGGAGGCTTCGGCCTATGGTTGGGTGACGAAGGTATAGTGAATGGTAAAACGAGCACACCATCTTTTATATTATAACAAGTATTTTATTCTCCAGCGCCAACCACGTAAAGAGTTTGATCTTGTGTGCCAGATTCCAAGTCCAAAGTTGTCTTCTCCAACTTGTTATTTGGGTCGGCCAATATTCCTGTGCCAATGTATTATAAACGTTTTTAACAGTGATAACCCCAGAGTGATCACCACCTGTCCAGATAAACAAGTCTTCTTTAGGTTGAAGTTGGATCCTAGAATGAATGAGTGCCATATAGTATGAAATCCATTCAACAACCAAATTTCCAGTAAGTTCTAAGTCGTCACTGGATTTCCATTGATTTGTTATGAAACCCATAGAGGCATGAGCAGATGCTTGATATAAATAACAAATGCTACGCTCCTTTAGTGCCCCTCGAAGTTCTAGATATAATATGGAGGAATTGTCGATTCCCAAGATCTTATCCATACCGATTAAAATGGGGGTGCCATTCCTAGGTTTCCAACTAATCCAATGAGTAATGAGAGGTAAAGACTTCAACAAGTTTTTCTAGATTTGCGAAGCTGCTGGTTGGAGAGGCGATGCTGACCTAAGCCAAGTTGCCACAGAAAAATATGGGAAGTATTTATCCTTGATCACTTGTTGCCAAATACCTTCCTTAAACAAAACTCGCCATAATGAGTTTGCTGCCAGGGCACGATTAAAAAGGAAGAGATTCTGAAGACCCCAACCACCGAGGTGTTTCGGCTTTGCTAACGTCTCCCAGCTACATAGATGTATTCCCTGTGTCTTTCCACCCCTCGACCAGAGGAAGTCAAAGATAACCTTACAGATCTTAGAGAGAACAAAGACTGGAACCACTGCCAGGGCCATCCAGTAGACAAATTGTGTTTCAAGTATTGATTTAACAAGTGCATAACGACCACCAAGTGTCAACCATCGGTTGCACCACTGTTTGATCCATTTTTCAAATTTTATTATAAGCCATCTCTAGTCTTCAAAAGTACTATTCTCAGCTTTTAAATGGTACCCCAAATAACGGAATCCCACAGACAACTCCTCAAAATTATAAGAAAACATAGCTCTAAACTGCTCCAATGGTTCTCCATGGATCCCAAAAAAATGGAAAGTTGATTTTTGAGGGCTTACTGTTAAGCCCGAAGCACAACAAAACAATTCCAGCAAAGATTTAATCACCTGCCATTCATCCAGAGAGGCCTTAGACATAATAATAACATCATCAACAAAAATAAGATGAAGGACTTTAATATTCCTTGAAACCTTGACACTAGTTAGATTTCCCTCCGCTTGTCCTTTTTTTAATAGAAGATTGATGCTTTCCATACCAAGAATAAAGAGCAAAGGTGACAGTGGACGACCTTGTCGCGATCCACGTTCGCTAGTGAAGAAAGATGAAGCCTCTCCATTGATCGGTACCAAGAATGAGGAGCTAACCACACAACTCATAATCCAATTTATAGAGTGAAGACTGAACCCAGTTTGAACTAAGATCAGACGAAGGAAATCCCAATTTACATAGTCATATGCTTTTCTTAAATCCAGTTTAAGAATCAAGGCTTTTTGTTTCATGGCTTTGATACTGTGTACACATTCTTGCGTCGTACCAATGGCATCCAAAATTTGTTTCCCTTTAAGAACCCAAGTTGTTCACTCGAAAGCTCCCTCGATAGTATAGGTTTAATCTTATTTGCAATTACCTTAGATATCAGCTTGTAGCAAAGATTGCAAAGCGCGATAGGTCTATAATCCCCAAAGGTCCGTGGATTATTCTCCTTTGGAATCAGCGCCGAGAAAGTAGTATTCAAGAAGCTTTTAATCCTCCCTCTAATCCCTGTGTCTTCAACTAAATCCAACAAGTCATCCCCCACAACATCAATTTTTTTTTATATAAAACTCAACCGTCCAGCCGTCCGAGCCTGGACTTTTATCAATTGAAAAGAGTTTTAAAATACCCCAAATTTCCTGTTTGGTGACTGGTCTATCAATTAGAATAGAGTCCTCGGCAGTAATAAAGCATGGAAACAGTCAGACAAGATTCAATTGATCCACAGGAGAAGTAAGGGGATCCTCCGAAAATAAATTTTTGAAATATCTGTTTGCCTCTGCCTTTAGAGCTTCTTGTCCTCTATGTTCCTGCCCCAGATCATCCCAGATCCCCCAGATATGTTTTTGATTCCTCTTCGCACTAGCAAATTTATGGAAATACTTAATATTTCGGTCTCCACATTTTAACCAAATTGCACAACTCTTTTGTCGCCAATGTTCTTCGTTAATAAGTAGAAGGTGATTACGTTCAGTCTTCAAGGACTTCAATCTGCAATCACTGAAAGGATACAACCCAGACCTTGGTAAATTTGTTAAAGTAACCCTGATCTCCTCCTCAAGAGTGGAAAGTCTTTTTTGTTGTTCACACTGTTTATGTTTAGCCCATGATTTATTCTGAGCCTTTAGGACTTTCAACTTCCAAACAAACATGATCTGGACATCTGATTCCAGTAAAAAGTCTGGATCCCTCCAAACATCACTAACAATAGGCGCAAAGTTCGCCTCATTCAACCAAGAAGGATTTAATTTAAAAGGATAGGCCATCATAAATTGTTGAAAATCGAACTGGGCTACCACAAGAGCATGATTCGAAACAAATGGAAGGTCCACCCAAGACCGAAACCTGCCCACATCATTTAGAAGGCTTTCTGAGGCAAGAACTCGATCCAGGGGCTTAGAAATTCTATCCAAACGACTTCTACCATTTCTCCAGGCAGGAACAATCTCATCCAGTAACAAGTCAATCAAGTGATTATCCATCATCATACACTTGAAATAATCAACAATTTTATCCAACTATGTTATCGCACCCCAGACTTCATCAGCTCCTATGGTAAAATTTAAGTCTCCTCCAAGAATCAGATTTTTAGTGTCTAACAGAGCCCCCAAAGCCACCCGATCCCAAAATATATTTCTCTCTACACATGGCCCATAAACATTTAAAAAACATATATCTTATCATTTAGGTTTTTGTGGTGAGAGATTTGTGTAGAAATTGTCGGAAGAACCACAGTGTTTTTGATAGTTTGTCGATGTTTCGGATCCACAACAGGATCCATCTTCAGGACAAAAAAGCCTGAGGAAAAATAAGAGAGGAACCCTTAATAAATAATGACGAGGAGGGTGTAAAACTAAGGTCGGCTAAGTGAAACCCTAGGTTTGAGGAGACTTTTCAAAAAAGTATTTAGTTAATTAATGAATTAGGTGGTTCAATTTGATAACCAGATGGTGTTAATATTATTAATATTAATTTATAAGTTAATTATAGGTTAAATTTAGGGTTAATAATATTAAAAACTGTTACACTCTTAGAACTCTGGAACGTCTAATAATAATAATACTATTAATAATAATATTATTATTAAAGGTGTAATAAAAACCCTAGGTTTGAGAAGACTTTTTCAAAAAAGGTATTTAAAAGTGATGTAGTTAATTAATGAATTAAGTGGTTTAAT
The DNA here is from genome assembly GCA_032191745.1 of Picea mariana. Classification (NCBI taxonomy): domain Eukaryota; kingdom Viridiplantae; phylum Streptophyta; class Pinopsida; order Pinales; family Pinaceae; genus Picea; species Picea mariana. The sequence continues at coordinate 25,394 of JASDQU010025942.1, read as the reverse complement.
TTTGATAATGGTGTTAATATTATTAAAATTAATTTTTATGTTAATTATAGGTTAAATTTAGGGTTAATAAAATTAATACTATTACACCCTCAAAACATCTAAAATAATAATATTAATAAGGTAATAATTACTGTTAATGGTGTAAAAAACCTAGGTTTGAGAATATTTTTCAAAAAAGGTATTTAATAGAGATTTAGTTAATTAATGAATTAAGTGGTTTAATTTGATAGCCAGATGGTGTTAATATTATTAACACCATCTTGTATCTTGTTTGTTTTCAAGTGAGATGCCTTTTAGAATAATACCCCCACTGCAAAGTGAAGGAACCAACAAAAAATTATTTGGGTCCCATGATGTTAGGAGCCCACCCGAATTTCCCACAGAGATGACCGTGCAAGTGTACCAATTTGGAACAAACTTCACCATAAAGAGTCGAGCTTTCTCCTCATCTACGAGTGTCTCTTGTAAAAGGATCACATCCGGTTTAACTTTCCTACAAACTTTGCACATGGAGGCTTGTTTAAGGGTCCCCCCCACCCTTCGAATATTTAGGGATAAAAGGATCAGGATCTAGCTCGAGCAAGGGCTTTCATGCCTCTAAGCACCCCAGAGTCTGTAGCAGAAGAAGAGTTTACAACAGGTGTGGTCACCGAGAGAATAACCCACTTTCGGGCACTTCTCGTCTTAATCGGGGAAGTCTCAAATCCCAAACCTTTTGACCAAGCATAACTAGATCTTGCCCCTCCACTTCGAAGTTCAGAATGGTTCACCAAATCTGTAGAACCCGACAATGATAATATACTTTTGCCTTGAAAAGTATTGAGCGACACTGTGGTGTCAACCTCCTGAATTAGGGGAACTAACGACTCCAACGTCTCCCCAAGTGAACAGTCACCAGGATCATCCTCCTGATATCCAGAGATTAAATAAGGCTCAGTCCCCCCAAATCTTCCCCCACCTGAGAGATCTCGTGTAAAGCTTGAGATTATGGTATGGAGGCCCCCACCTCAAAAGTTGGACTAACAGAGGCCGGGAAACACACCCTAGGTTCCGACCAAGTGGAGTGGGCCCTTACCGAGCCGTGTACAGACTTGTCTACCCTCGGAGCCAAGGTAAGGTCACCCAAGGGCGCATAACCCAACCCAGAAGTTAAATGGTTCTCTAAAGACGCGGTAACAGTTAGTGATACTAGAACAGGGTCACATGGGGTAATAACAGACTTAGCCCTGGGCTGTGACAACGCATCCAATGTGAGCTTTTCCCAAGAAGTGAGAGAATTAAAAAAACTAGGTCAATGAACTTTTAGTTTACTTGTGAGAGTGTCTGAACCCACGTCGTTCAGAGAGTCCGAGGAGACAGGACAAGGTACCTCGCGAGTAGTCGAGATGAACTCTGGTGAATCACTTCTTGGCATTTTCCGAAGTTGGGAGTTCTCTGACTCTTCCTCCTCCACAAAGCCCTGACAAGAGTTTCTCAGGTGTCTAGTCTTTCGACAGAGGGCACAACGGAACGGTAATCCCAAGTAATCAAGTCTTTGAGAAAATAATTGACCCCCCCACTGAATGTCCAACGTTTCCAACAGACCGGAATGTATATCAACCTCTACCAAAATCCTACCAAGTTTTCGTTTTGACGCACATAGTGAATTATCATCAACACATATAAAGCGTCCCAAAGCATTTCCAATGGCTGTTAGCGCTTTTTTATTCCACAAATTTAACGGGAGACCGAGAAGCAAAATCCACAAGTGGCTGAATTGGAAGTAGTCTTGCGCAGGATCGTAAGAGATCCTCCATATCTTGAGCATCAAGCTCCCACCATCAAAAGGCCAAAGCCTACCAAGATTTTCTCAACATCCTCCGACGAGTGAAAACTGAAGCCAAACCAGCCTCGTGGGAGGAAGAATAATTCCGATGTATAGCCTAACAAAGGCTACCAATTCACCTTCATCCAGGTAAGCAATGGGGTAGTGCAACACGAACGATAGGAGAACCTACCAACCAGAGCAGTTAAAGCTAAGCTCACTGCTTCCTCCAGACCCAAATCATCCCCCAACACCATTTTACGACGTGCCCGATTAGGCAGCCACAACTTCTTAGTAAACTGTCGCTTAGGGGTAAACTTACGACCAACCAGAAAAGTCTCTCCACCACCCAAATGCTTAGGAGCACCGTCTGATACAACGAACCCTGGAGAAGAAAGACCAGAACGCTCAGTGCCCAACCTCTTTCAAAATACTCTATCCACGCAAGAGAAATGATATGGCTATGTAGTATTCTTCGTTAACAAAGAAGTGGGCAGCTGGGCAATTAATGGCGTGTCAGTGACATTAAACAGGCTTGCTTGTTCCCAGGCTACCTCGTCAACCGTACTCATAGGTGCGTTGATGTCTGCTTCCGTCATGGAGGTAGCTGGAGCAATATGAGATGTGCCACCTGACTACCACTGAAGGCAACTCGGGTTTGAACGCCAAGGATAACCACTAACCCCAAGAAACAGTTAATGTCAGTATTTAACGCAGAGTAATATCACCAGGCCGATATGACGTGCAGTCATAAACCAAGTCTATTCCAAAATAAATACAGTTTAAATCCTATGGCATGTGGAGCACACTAAGAAGGGTACTCCAATGGAAAAACAACACCAGGTCCCACCAAATAAGCGCCAGGGTAAAGTTAAATCACCAAAAAATAATCAAATCCTCTGCTAGAAAGCCATAACTACCCTAACTAAATTGAAAAACCACCCAAATAACCCCAGTAAGTATCAACTACGCCAATAGTGAGTCCACCAGAGAATGGAAAACCAATACCAGGTCCCGCCAGTTAAACGCTAAGGAAATAGTTACACCACCATTATAATAGTAAAATCCTCAGAAAACTACCCTAACTTTGTAGGAAAACCCCCTAAAACCCAATCAAGTGTCAACTACATCAGTAGTGAGACCCACCAAACCTCTCTAAACCAGGAGGGCCCCTCAGGAGTCCGGTTTGGTTGACATCCCCGCCATTTAAGGCCAACATCCCTGTCATTAGAGGCCATAAAAAACAGTGGCAGGTTTTCGAAAAAATTTCCCGCTCGTCGTCTGTTCTTCAAATGAGAATCTCACACTTGGTTACGAATCTCCCACAAAAATAAGTGCATAATTATATGGATTTCTTAGTTTACTTTTAAGCTTCTTACAAAGCAATTCTCCACAAACTAAGATAATATATGATAAGATAAGATGATTTTATTAATGTCTAATGAATGACCATAAATATATCAAGGAAACATTTAATGATCCACAAAATTCCAAAAATATAACCTTACAATTGATAAAATCTTTCCAATATCATTAACAAAATAAAAACCACATATTTTATTTATCTTCCTAGTACAACTTTTGACAATTCATTGTTATTTTGTATTCATATATTCTTTATTTAAAACTACTAAGTACTACACACTAATATCTAGTGTTACAACAAAAGCCAAGTTAGCATTGGTTTGAACTCTAATGAATCAATCCCTTTCTTTGCATACTTAGCCTAACAATGTTTTAATAAAATTGATACTTCCCCAATTAAAGTTTAATGGGGTACTCGTTGAATTTTGCCTTGTAATTTATTGTCCACAAAAGGAGAAAGCAAAGAATAGGATGGTGTTCCAAAGCTCTCTACCATCTAAGCTATGGTTAATACCATGGGTTGACATCTTTTTATCTCTCTATCATCATTGTCTTACACCCCAACTTTTACCCACTTATCCCTCGTCTTGACCATAGATTTATCAATTGTTAAGAGGGACTTCAAATGTAAACTTCAAATAAAAATCACATATCGATATATTTGATCTTTATAAATGCTTAATAAATCCAAACTTAAAATCCAAGCTAATTTAAAATGTTAATGACATACACTAGCCACTATTCAATTGACAAATCGTTTTTCATTGAAATATCTTAACATAGTTTTAAATAAACTAATTTAAAAAATATTTATATAATCCGATAAATTACTATTTAAGGAGAATTTTTTAATTTATGAAACAAATGTATTAAAAAACCCATTTTTTAAATGATTCGAACACCAACATATGGGCAAAGTAATAAAATCATTTTCTCACCATCTATGTCACAATTGCATTGGTTGTAAGATATTGCTATTATTTATATGTTTCCATATGTTATGAAAATTTTCAATATTTTTTTAATTAAAATAATAATATGATATTTAATAAAGAAGGTGTAGCAGAGCTGACAACAATTACATATGTGGGTTTAATGGTTAAGAACATGTGTCTTTTCCTAGGAGTTTACAGGTTCAAATCCAAATGGGGTAGGGTATGTACATCCCTGTAGACTTTAGCAATCAAATCGTTGCGTGGAGGGGGTCCCTTGTCCCACAAACAAGGGGGTATCATACACCAATTTGGTGTCTGGCTTGGCTGTGACCTTAAAATTAGATTATAGATTATGTTTATCCAGAGCTTCAAAAACAAAGCTAGGAATTTCTTTGTTGTTACAAAAAGTGATTCAAAACACCCTATATGGAAAACATTCTAAGTGTTCTTACTTGCAACTTGCCTGAGTCTAATTACTTCTTGTTTACATGTGTAAATTCAAACAAATTATCCACATAAAAATATGCAAAAATAACACATTATTATTTTCCATGTAGTTGTTTTCCCTCCATTATGCAAGAGAGCATCCAAAGTTTGTTGACTTCCCATCATAATTTTTTATTTCGTCTCTGTATCTCTTCTTTCTCTGTTTGATTTCCTTCCCCTTGTTAGCGAGGGAGAGGGGCACATGTCTTTTTTGAGGACTTTTGCAAAGGAAGGGGAGCTAGAACTGTTTGCTTCCCCTTCTTTTTCTTCTTTTTATTCCTTCTCAATTGCTTCCAGAGTCTTCTTATTGGAGGGAGTTGAAACCCCAAATGAAGTCGCTTCCGAAGTGCGTGTAGCTATAATCTTTGATTTTTGGATGATGGAACAAAGATTTCCTCATCCACTTCCTGTTGATCCTCATGGGCTTTGAATATGGTGGGTTCCTCTTGATCAAACAATCCAATTTTATCTATCACTACCCTTTCTTCTTCCACATCTCCCTGCTTCAAATCTATTGCTAGATGGGATAAATGTGCTTGTCTGAGGTCTTTACTTTCAATAAAAAGAATCTGTTTCAAGGTAAATTCCTAATCTTTTGTAGATAACCATATTTAATAGAATTTAAATTATTTATATGACATTTACATGTGAAAATAAAAGAGGGAATATTAAATTCAAAGATATGTGAGATAAACATATTTAATAGAATTTAAATTATTTATACGGTACATGTGAAAATAAAAGGGAATATTAAATTCAAAGATATGTTGTCAACGTTAGATCACAAAAAAATACTTATTTTTCATTAATGAAAAAACACAAACTTTGTTATAATCTTTATAAAACAAAAAAACAATTCTCCTATAACAAAAGACACCAATTCTTGTGTATGTATCAATCACCCTTGTTATAATCTTTATAAAACAAAAAAACAATTCTCCTATAACAAAAGACACCAATTCTTGTGTATGTATCAATCACCCAATAATTCTTCATTGTCATCTCCAGACTGACATATTATCTACAATAATATATTCTTCAAAATACTAATAAACCAAATGTAAAGTATTCATCGTCTCATCATCATCCTTTATAATTACTCTCGGCCTTGTGTGATTGCGATGCACAAAAATAAATAAATTCCAACTCTAATATATTGTTGATGCACAAATTCAACTAGGGCCACATACTAAAGACTTGTTCTTGTTGTTGCACAAATTCAACTAGGAGCACATACTAAAGACATGTTCTTGTTGTGTTTCTAAGATTTTAAAATAGAAAAAATAATTAAATTCCAACTCTATTATATTGTTGTTGCACAAATTCAACCAGGGCCACATAGCAAAGACTTGTTCTTGTTGCGTCTCCAAGGTTTTCAAATATAAAGCTTTTTATAAGGGAATGATGAAAAAGTATATATATTATCTATACAAATTGCATACACACTTGCAAAGAATAGAATGTTGTTATGAATGGTTTTATTGAGTATGGGACTTGTAGAATTGCATTGCTTGTTCTTTTTAATAGTTGTGGTCTCCTTCATTGTGAGCCTTTCACATAACTTTAGTTCCTTTTTTTTTTTCAAATAGATTTTCAAATAGAGTTTCAAGTATTAAGTTCCATCTTGAATAAATAATATTTTATAATTGTGTTATAACATGTGAAAAAACACTCTTATCATCTTTTTATTTAGTATAAGTGAGAGATTGTCCAACAAATTGTCCAAGAGTGGAATTTTTTTTTACAACCTATTATCTACAACACAACTTAAAAGAAGACTAAATTTCCTTATTAGTAATGGAAAGGTTCAAATTGATTTGATTGTAGCAACCTGTTTGTTTCTAGGTCACACTCTTTATTAATGGTCATTGTAGTGAATAACTTATCTAAATTATTGTCTTTATTGCAAATTGATTAGTGTTGTGTCTATTGCAAATTTTGCTAATAAGATGGGCATTCTAAGTCCATGTATTCTTTGTTATCAACCATGATTTGATTGTGAAAGTTGCGCGTCATTCTTCCCATAAGATTGTAATTGTGAGTCCATGCGTCACTCTTGTAATGAAGGTTATGTGAGCTAGTTCTTATTTGAGTAACCTCTCTCTCTTTTATAGGTAAAGACCTCATTGAGGCATCGAAGAACTACTTTTAATGTGAGAATCATTGAATGAGAGGAATCCAATCTATTTAATGACCTAAGGTTCACATCCTACCCTACTTGTCCTACAAGAATAGAAGAGAATGTGTATAACATAAGTTTTCAAGGCATGGAATCAATCACAACCATACTCAAATATGCAAAGTAAGCAACTTTATTTTTATCTAGACAAGGAAACTATGGTTTCTAATTTGCCATCAAATTTGTAACAGTTAGAGGGTGTGCAATGCCTAATGGAAAACATGTGGTCACTACTTCAAAGCCCATGAAATAGTTTTTCTTTCCCTAAATAAAAACATGAATGGTGAACTTGGGCGTCTCTATCATCTAATTGGCCACAATCATAACTCCCAAATAAAACATGAACCAGGGAGCAAAGGCATGTGTAGACTTCCCTTTTAGATGATTTAGGAGTTAAGGAATAAACGAGGAATAAAGATTACTTTAATCTTATATAGGTTGCAAACTGTGGGCAAGATCCACTACTTGGCACCAACAATGGTTATCATGGGAAGAAATTGGTTTGGGGGTGGAGTATGTAGAAGAATGTAAAATATACACATAGCTCATGATAGACAATAATGCTAGGCTTAAGGAAGAAGAGGATTAGTTGATTTAGTCATCGAATCCTTTTGGAGCATATGTTCCTAGAATAGGTTACAAAGCACTAGCATGAGAAAGAAGATAATACTGGCAAATCTTGTGGTTGAAAATTATATGGAAATTAAAATGGTCAATTAAAAACAAGATCTTTATGTGGTTGAGCTTACACAACAAGGCTCCCACATGGGATGTTATTCACAAGAGGAATTTTATAGGGCCAGGATGGTTCTATCAATGTCACCAAGTAGAAGAAACTATAGTTCATCTCATGCTAGAATGTCCATACTTCGAGGAGGTGTGGAAAGAGGTGGAAAGATTAATAGGGATTGAGAATCTCTCAGAAGGAGAAAGTCTTGAAGAGGCCTTCAGAACTTGGAATAATAGAAAGGAGACTTCCAAGATTAGAGCACTTTCA
>JASDQU010025941.1:59741-72391 GCA_032191745.1 Picea mariana | reverse complement strand
AAAAATTAAGGAAAACAAACATAAAACCTTATCATACATACATTAAAAAGGCACCAGTTCAAACTCAAATTGCTGAGAGTATTGTCTAAAATCCAAAATGAAGTTTACAGGGAGTTCATTCTGCATCTAAAATCCAAAATGAGGTTTACAGGGAGTTCATTCTGCACGTTTGGATCATACATATCCTGTAAGGATTTTTGACATTTCAGTAATCATGAAAATTTTTCTTGTGGATTTTGTCTGTCAAATGCAGTTAAAAAAATTGAATTAGCATGTAAACAGGATTAATAAAAACTTTTAAATGTATTCTCTGTTATATGAGAACCATCAAATTACTCAGCCAATTGGTTTTCAAATTTCAGGCTGTTTCCAACAACCTTCGAAATGATAATATGCCTGATAGAAACTATATTCAGAGATTTTGAGCAAAGGTCAAATCCACGCTGCCATGGTCTCATAAAATGGCTTGTGCACTACACCAGTACCAAAGACCTTCCTTCATAACACGAGTCCTACAAGCAGGATCAATGAAAAACAGGCCTTTTAGCAGATCCTTCAGGCGGTTTGCCAAAAGGAAGCCCTGTCATTTTCTTAATTTGCACGATAGAGGCAGTTCTTTCAATTGCTAACATCAAAATTTTCCGTTTTGTTTTTTTGTTATTTTAGCACCGTAAGCGTCAAGACTGTTATATTTAAGTTTTTAATATAAGTCTTTCAGATTTACAAGATTGTTTTGGTTGTAATCCTATTTTTCATATTTCCAAGATTGTTTTGGTTGCATTCTTTCCTATTTTTGTAAAATCGTCCTTCTAGGAAGCGCAGTTTGAATGCTGCTAACGGTTCCACTCGAGGTAGCTATTAATAACATTTATTTGGTTAGAAGTCCGCAATGCTGCTTTCTGTTATCTTTATTTGGAGTTAAATTTTAATGCAGCTACCGAGATATGAAATGCGCGAGGATAACGTTTTTTGCCTGCTTTTTTGTTTTCTACACTTTTAAGCTTTCAGATCTTGAATCCAGAAGCCAGGGATTTGATGTTTGTTTATTTATAAGGAAGAATCACATAGCTTTATCTGTTCGTGGCAGGCTGTTCTGGTTGTTGAAGAAGATGACGGGAGGCAGAGGCAGAGACAGCAGGCAGAAAAGATATTCCCTCTTAGAAAATTGTGAAGTTTCAAATAGTTACTCTTCAGCGGGCGAAGATGAACAAATATCTGGTAAGGATGCTAAAGATGATAAAATATGCCGGTCTGCCTGCCAAGAAGATGAAATATCCAAGTTGCGAAAGCTTAATCAAGTGCTTCTTGAGGAAATCCAAAGCTCACGAAAACAAATGGCTCTTTTGTCACAGAAATTCGCTCAAATAGAATCACGGAATAACAATCTTGAAGCTCTCAAAGGAAATTTCAAGTCTGAGATGGATAATTTGTATGGAGATCTGATAGAACAAGGGAAAATGAGGGAAGAACTAAAAGAGCGACTAAAGGAATCTGAAAGAGATACAGAAGAGCTCAAGGAACAGTTGAAATATTTAATTCCGCATTACAAGGTAACACGACAGTCTCTTCAACGGGAGAATGAAATGCTACAGGAGAAGCTAGACAGTACCCGGCGTTTGCTTGAGATTCAGAGTAAGAGAGTTGAAGAACAGAATGTTGAAAATGGTAGACTTAAGAAGCAGGTTGAAGAGTTGAGTAGATTATCTGGAGAGTTGGAGAAGAAGAACTTGGAATTGTTGAAAGAGAATGAACAAGAAGGAAAGATTATTGAGTCATTACAAGAAGAGAATGTTTCTCTTGGTAGTGAGAAAAGTTTGCTTCTTAGGAATCTAGATGAGGTAACCAGGAGATCTGAAGAAATTTCAAAAAAATGTTTGGAGAGTAATCTTGGAATGTTGGAGCTAGAGAATCAGTCATGGGGATTGCATACAGAGTTGGCAGCAGCAAAGTCAGCATATGGTGAAGTAACTGCTCAACTGAATAAGATCAAAGAAGATATGGATAAATTATCAAGTGATTCATACCGGATCCAAGAAGAAAAAGAGGCCTTGGAGGAAAATTTGATGGTACAGTTATCTAGAAATAAAGCACTTGCAGAAGAGTTGCTGTCTGTTAAATCTTCTTTTGAAGAAATGAAGGAATCTGCTTCCAAGACTGAACATCATATGGCTAATTTACAGAGGCAGCTTTTAGTTGCTGTACAGGAAAAAGACCATCAAATCTTTGATATACAAAGTCAACTCTTGGACATGACAGAGGAGAAAAAGAGCCAGTTACCTGATTCACACAATCAGCTTTCAACCCTTACTGAGGCAAAGAAGTTCCTTGAGGAGAAAAACACTGACTTGGAAAGAAGAACATCTGTTTATGAAAAGAAACAGATATCCCCTAATGGAAGAATAAGGAAGCTGGAAACAGCCTTGAATTCTCTCAACAAGAATTCTGAATCCTCCAGGGTCATGACAGTGGAGAAAGAGGACCATTTAGCTGATTTACAATATCATCTTTCAGACCTTGCTGAGGCAGATAAAGGCCTTGGAGAGAAAATCTTCAAAGGCAACTCTTCATTCACTGAATTGAACAAATGTACAAAGATTTCAAAAAGAAGGGAATGGAAGTCTGCTTTGGATTCCCTCAACAAGGATCCTGAATCTAGAGGCATTCAGCTCCAACGTCCGAAGCCAGAAGTTCAAGCTTTGCGGTTACATTTACCTGCAGAAAATGGAAAACCAAATGTTGTGCCTAAAAAGCCAAAACCAAATGGTGTGCATGGAAATGGAAAGCCAAACTCTGTGAATGAGAAGCCAAAGCCAAATGGTGTGCTAGGAAATGGAAAGCCAAATGGTATACATGAAAAGACAAAACCAAATGATGTGTATAAAAAGAGAACACCAAGGCAGATGCCTGAAAAACAAAAACCGAAAGTGTGGTCTCCCTGAACGTTGTTCTATAGCTATTGACCAATCTTCATAATCTGTTTTCCTTGTTAGTGTTTCTATGATCACTATCAATAATGATCGGCATACTATGAAAGAAGGGTTTGTTTACCTGCTCCATACAATAAATTTGATCAACTCTCGTTCTCTTTTTCTACACTATGGCAAATAACTTGTATTTTTTACATAATCATATTCATAATTTTAATTAAAAGTTATAATTTTTTAAATATTATAATTATCTGTCATTTAGAATACTTTATGAGAATAAACTTATGGTATAGCATCTTTGTTTATGGAGTATTTAAAAATACTTTTAATTTCTTGTCTATCTTCCAAAATTAATTTGTATATGCCTACCAATTCTTATCATGCTTCCTCATTACTTTGTTTTAACTATGATTTTATTTCTCTCAATCCATACTTACACGACATTAAATTTCCAATGTGATTATTATTGGCCAACGTATCACTGACAAGATTTGAACCCAAGTGTGGTTGTTAACAAACTCACACTCCACCATTAATTCCAAATATGAATGAATGTGGTAAGACATTTCCTAACTAGTGCACCCTATGAGATAATTCAACTCGTGATTTTAACTCAATAATCATAAAAATATTTGTATCATGTTTCATGTTTTCTCATGTTGATATTTGACAGCATTTTCTTAATCTTAAGATAAATTAACAATGTGGATAAAAAGTATAATCCAATTCATTTCTAATCCGGTTCATAACAATATTATATTATCTTTTATATATATATATATGAAATTCCAAACTTGGATCTATAAATGTTTTCAAATTTATTAGGACATAATAAGTGTAGTGTATTTGAAAATAACAATGATAGAAAGATATTAACTTTAAGAAAACAAACTTTATTTGGTCTGGTTATTGTTTTCCAAACCAAAGGTAATCTGCTTCCAAATGATAGTACATCATTCTAAATTGCATGTCTTCCGAAAAAAATTAAAGGGTTGAACCTAAAATGAAAGTAACTACATTATCTTCTAAGTTGGATTATGAGAACTACCAAATGTGAGCACAATCTGCTTGCAAATGATAGTACATCATTCCAAATTGCATATCCTCAAAAAAAAATCAAAGTGTTGAACCTAAAATGAAAGCAACTACATTATCTTCTAAATTGGATTATGAGAACTACCAAATGTGAGCACAATCTGCTTCCAAATGACAGTGCATCATTCTAAATTGCATAACCTCCAAAAAATTAAAGTGTTCATATTGTGAGCATGTTATATTGCGCATGCACAATATATAACACAAACATGATATGTTTCTATACATAAAATTGTAAACCCCCAAAAATCTAGTAGTTCATGATTACACCATGTAGGTCCACAATTAGACCTTTTATGAGTAACTAGATCCCACATATCCATTATTACATTATGCAGATTTCATTAGGCCTTAAAAATATATTTAAGACACACAAATAATTAAATGGTAGAAATACAATTTTAAGATATAATAATGTCTATAAATAAGGACTTCATTAAGTATTCCATATAGATGACTTCTAAACCCCAAAAATATGGATCGTGGTTAAAACACTTGGTTTATGGCACTAAACCATGGTTTAAGGCACTAGACCATGGTTTAAGGCTATGAATCATTAATTTTTTTCCATAATTTATAATGTTGATTAACAATAATTTCATAGAGAAAAGATTCCATCTACAAGTATTATACCATTGGTTAGGGCATCATATATGGATTTTGAGCCCAAAAACATGGATTAGGGTCCCAAACTATGATTTTGGCTATCATAAGTACTTGTATTACCCTTAATCCATGAAATTTGGCCTTAATCCTTTTGTATTGGAAAAACTCCATCTCTAGGACTTACACCATAGTTCAAAGACCGATAGGTTACTTCTATCAGGAAGAAAACATATTTTAGGGGAAACATTTCTATCTTAGGCCCTAAAAGTATGGTTTAATAAACAAGAAACATTTATATATCCTATCATCTATGGCATTGTTCCCTAGATCCTTTAGTAGGGAAATAATTCAATATAGTCATACATACCCATGTGAGCCTTCATGATATGGCCCTAAAGAATCCCCATGTTTGAATTTAAAGGAGAGGATGAGATTGGAGTTTTGTTTTGAAAACAAGGGTATACCAAAAGGACTAGCCTTAAAAAGGAGAATCCCTCAAAGGAGGGGTGAGGCTCCAAGCTATGAGTGATTGATGGGTACGAGAAATAACAAGAAAAGCTTTGAGAATGAGGGATATCTTGGAAGCCACCCATTAATCTTAGTTAAACAAAGGAAAGGAATGATCAATTACATAGTTTTCATGTCAAGTGTGTCAAGTCGTAGGTCACCCTAAGCTTGGTTTGGGGCAAGTTGTTTAAGGGTTTCATATTTATATTATGATGCAAAATGTCATGTTGAGATATCATAACTTGGTATATTTTAAGTGTAGGGAAAAAACATGAATCTGGGTTAGTATTTTGTGACAACATGTTATTCAAAAATATATTAGGAGACTCCAAACATCCATATAAAGATTCATGAAACATTTATAAAAAATAAGTGAAGCACCACTACAATATATGTACTCATGCATTGTAAAAAAACTATGTCAAAATTGAATAGTTAACAATGAAAAAAATGGAGCCTCCTGACAACATTGTTTCGACTATTTTTAGACAAAACAAACAAAAGACTAGCCTAAATTCATGTTTTTACCATGTAGTTTTAATGTCCATTGAAGCAAGTTGTTAAACATTTACTCTAAAAGGTATGGTATTTTTATGGGATGTATTCCATTGGATTCCTTTCTTTTACTAACATGGCAATGTTTAGAGTGATCATTATTGTGCTCATGGTAGCAGCTTTGCATGTTAGGGTTAGGGGTAGGTGAGCCATTTTCATCTATAGTTTCAACTTAATCAATTGGATGTTGACTTGTTGATAGAGTGTTCTTAGAAACATGAAAAGGATTTTCCATATGAGAATGAGATTCAAGGTATCTATAATGTGGCATAGTAGTACAACTAATTTATGTCTTTAGTTTATATTTAATGAATTTGATTGTAGTTCCAATTTATCATCACTAGTGTGTTTGATTTGAGTTTGAGTAGGAGAAAGGTTTTTGCTATTCAAGAGAGAGAAAAACCCTAAGATCCCAATATGTAGGGTGTTGTGGTATATATTGAATTTTCAATTAGTTTTCAAACACATGGAATGATATATAAACATCACATATAGGTTATGTTTGCATTAGTGTTTTGAAGAAGGGTTGAGGTTTGAACATTTTTTTTTTTTTAGTTTGAAGTGGAGTTGCATTACGAATTTAGTTATTTAAGGGGAAAAAATCGATAGCATCAAAAGGTGTGTTAGTTGGGATCCTATATTGTTGACTATGTTCATGTTTATGAAAAGACCTGGATTTATTTAAGTATGGTTGATGTCATGTTGTGTATGGTTCATGCTTTGTGAAAGAATTTGAACTTGTGAAGTTGGCATCATTGGATTATAACCTTGTCTAGGAAATATTCATTTGATGTAATTTGTTAGGTTCATGCTTGGAAAGGTGTTGCGACCTTGACAAGGGATGTTTTCAGTTGGGTTGTTAAGAGGAGGCATGTTGAAGATGTTCGTTTGAGTGATTTGGGTTGGGAATACCATTTACATTATTTGTGAAGTAGTTTTTATATTGGTTTGATGGTGTTACATTATAAATTCCATTAGCTTGATCAAGGTTTGACATGTTTTGGGAGTATGCATAGTTAGATCCATGGACAAGGTTAAGGGTAATAGGTTAAGGAGTACTAGTGCAAGGAGTATCCATGGACGAATATGAAATAACATGCATGATTAATCATACACTTGTGTAAGGAAAGGGTTGGCATGGGAACTCCCAAGTGGAGTCACCAACATGTAGTGGCGACATTGGTTTGATAGGGAGAAAGAAGGAGGGATAAAATAAATGAAATATATTACAATGGAGTTATGGGATGACACTAATCATTTAAGTAATGGAAGGATTGATGAAAACTCCCCATTGGAGTCACAAAAATGTAGTGTTTGAGGCAATCTCGAGAGATGAATAACATACAATCCATGGAAGTAAGAGGTGGAATGAGCACATTCTATCCAAAAGGGAGAGGATCATAAACAAAGGGGGAGGAACCTAAAACTAGATGGGGGGCCTCCACTTTATCAAACTAGGGTTTTTCTTATCTAGGATGAATATATTTGGTGGATCAGAGTTCCCACCCAACTTTCAGAGGAAACAAATAAAAAAGAAAAAAGGAAAACATAAGGTAGGTCTCTAAGTTTAATAGGCCCAAAATAATTTTTAAATAAACTACGAGGTTGTTAAATACTAATTTAATGTGGGTTTAATTAATTTGACAAACAAAAACAAATACATATCAAGTAACCTATAGAAATATAAAGCAAAGGAAGTGTATAAAAAGCTAGGTTGATAAACCCGTTTCATTATATGTACTTAATCTACAAAGTTGATGTACAAAATTGAAAATGAAATTCAAGTATTAGTAGAGTGAAACCTAACTAATCACTTTAACCTAATGAAGATAGTTGAACAAGAAGAATTAGATAAATTTCCTAATACCTCTAATGATCAAGTAAATTACAAAGGGTACCTAATGTTTAGTTTCCTCCTAGGTAGGTGAATCAAACATTTAACTAGGTGTGACCCTAACCTATCCTACACTATGCTAATTTAATGGTAGTTATTCTAACTTGAAGAATGGAAAATCAACAAGAAATCAAGTAGGGTTATATCTACCTAGCATGCCTAAACATTTTAATATTTTCATGTGTAAACAAGCAAGGATAATATATCTCCAAATATCAAAGAAAGGGCCATAGAGACACACAATATATATATTATGCACAAATTGTATGAATGGATGTTCCCTAGGTAGAAAAGGTTACTTCCTCTCACAGATTTGTGCTAAATATTCCTTTGAGGTGGGAATGGAGAATGATTGATGTGCGGTGGGACAAAGTCAAGAAACAACAAGGTGAAATTGACCAATCCAACAAAGAGAGTTTCAAACCAATGAGGAGGAGACATCGATTGTAATAACCTTCAATAAGTGAAGGGTTGACTGAGATAAAGTATGTTAGAAATCACAAGAGTGTGGAAGGTGACAAGAGACCTCAAATTTACATCTAAGTCTTTAATCAGATAGAGTTTTGATATGCAAAAAGAGACCCCCCCCAAAAAAACAAGGGTGCAACATAAATAAATTTGAAATGTGTAGATGATGTAGCTAGTTGTTACACACATTATGGAAGAAATGTTCTTGTTATGACCATAATGAAAGATGGAAGACTATTGAAGTTGAATGGGACATCTTCCCATACACAAAATTTTGCATACATCTCTGATCACAATGAAGATATAATGCCATCTAGTCTTTTGTGGCATACAATATTTGGTCATATCAATTATGACAGTCTTTGTTTATTGAGAAATAACGGTGTTTATGGTCTACCTATTATTCCTAGAAAACTGAAACAATTGATGCTTATATCCTTGGAAAACATAGAAAACAACCATTCCATGCTTCTACTTCGAGAGCATGTAGAAAACTTGAATTGATTCATTCTTATTTGTGCGGCCCTATGCATGTTCCTTCTGCAAATGGAAATAAATACATAAGGTATTTTATTGATGATTACACCAAGATGTGTAGAGTGTACTTGCTGAAAGGTAAATCACAAGCTTTTGAAATTTTTTAAAAATTTCATGTATGGATTCAAAATGAAGCTCAAAATCGTATTGGCTCTCTTCGCATTGATAATAAAAGAGACTAAACATCTAATGAATTTGAAATTTACCTTCACCAACATGGGATCAAACATCAAACCACAGTTCCATAAAATCCCCAACAAAACGGTGTGGTTGAACGAATGAACAGGACACTCCTAAATATGGTTTGTTCCATGATGTTTTTCAAGAATGTTAAATTGATGTTTTGGGATGATGCGGTTCTATTTGCAGTTTATGAAAAAAACTTGTGTCCATCTCATGCTCTCAAAAACAAGACTCCATATGAAATGTGGTATGGCCACATTCCTTCGATGAGGCATCTAAGGTTCTTTGGTTCCACCTGTTATTCCTTGATTCCTAAGGAGAAAAGAAGAATACTTGATGCAAGGAGTCAAAAGTGTATATTCTTGGGGTAATCAAATACCACCAAGGGGTATCGTCTTTATGATGAGACAAACAAGAATTTCATCCTTTCTAGATATGTGATCTTTCTTGAATCCACGAAGAAAGTTGAAACTATTGACAAGTAGCTTGATCATTTGGACAAATTTACTTATGTAAAGACATATCATGAATTCGATGATGAGATTCCACATATTGAAGGGGGGGTCCATGTATTGGGTAAACCTATGGAATCTCCTTTTGAAGTTATATCTTCCCCACATGAAGAATTTCATGCCATTTCATTATAACTTGAAGTTCAATTGGATGATGTGATCGAGAATATTGAAAAGTTGAGGCTTGGTGAGAACCCAACACCATCCCAATTAGCTGAGAAACCTGGACCATCTTAGAAAGGTCCGCCAAAATGGCTCACTAAAACACTTGAAAGTGTTCATCCCGATGAGGTTGGAAAGACAAGAACCAAAATGTCCTCAAGACAAGATGGAGTTAATGTAGGTAATTCAAACTCAAGTGATGTAGATGACATGGATGTTTCATATGATTGTGAGTTGAATTTATCTACTAACCATGAAACAACTTCCTTTAAATAATCCACTTTAATGATGAATGGAAAGAATCAATGCAGAAGGAACATGATGCTCTCATCAAGAATGGGACTTGGAAGTTGTTAGATCCTCCATTTGGAACCAAACCAATCGGTTGCAAGTGGATATTAAAATAAAAGTACATATCAAATGGATCACTTGACAAGCACAAATAAAGGCTCATGGAAAAATGATTTTCACGGAACGAAGGTGTTGATTATGAGGATACTTTTTCCCCCACAACAAAATAGGCTACCATCCGCACTCTATTTTCCATGGCAGCACAAAATGGATGGAAAATTCATCAAATGGATGTGAAGACTACTTTCTTGAATGGAGACTTCAAAGAGAATGTGTTTATGTCTCAACCATAAGGATTTGGTGTGAAGGGACGAGAACATAAGGTGTGCAAGCTCATCAAATCCTTGTATGGCTTGAAACAAGTACCATGCGCATGGTTTGAAAAGTTAACCAAACATCTTCTGAAACTGAATTTCAAGCACTTCAATCTTGATGATGCAACTTTATTTGTCAAGAAATTTGGAAAAATTGTTGTATATCTTGTAGTATATGTATATGATATGTTGATAACAAGGAATAATGAGAGCTACATTGCATGTGTAAAGAAAGAGTTGAAGAAAGGCTTCGAGATGACATATTTGGGACATCTTCAATATTATTTGGGCATTGAAGTGATTCAAAATCCAAGGTACATATTCATCTCCCAGAAGAATTACATTGGAGAATTGTTTAACAAGTTTGGCATGGTTGAGTGCAACCCAATTTCTACTCCAATGGAACAAAATTTGAAACTCACATCAAAAGAAGGGAATGAATTTGAGGATGCAACCAAGTATAGGAATCTTGTGGGAAGTCTTATCTATCTTACTACCATAAAACTAGGCATTTCATTTATTGTTTGCATTATTTCCAGGTTCAGCAAAATCCTTGTGAACAACATTGGTCTGCTGCAAAAATATTTCTAAAATACTTGAAAGGAAATCAATATTTTGGACTCAAGTACTCTAAGGTAGATGACTTCAACCTGATCGGATATTCTGATTTAGACTTTGATGGGGATAAGGAAAATGGATTATCAACTTCATGTTATCTCATGAGTCTTGGATCAACAATTATTTCCTCGATATCATGCAAACAATCAGTTCCAACAGATTCCACAATAGAGGCAGAATATGTGGCAGTTGTAGAAGCGAAAAAGAAGATTGTGTGGCTCGGGAAAATACTTGAATATTTGCAAGATAAACAAGTAAATTATACTCCTCTTATAGTTGATAATACTTCTACAATCAATTTTTCCAAGAATCCTAGATTCCATGATCGAACAAAGCACATCAACACAAACCTAATTTGATATCATGTAGAGGCCAAGACAATTCACTTGAGACATTGTTCCACAAATGCGAAAATTGTGGACATCTTCACCAAAGTTCTTGGAAGAGAAAATTTTGAGAAGTTATAATGATGCTTGGACTCACATACACCCCTTCAGATTAAGGGGGAGAATGTTGGACATGTAAACCTTGGGATTGTGGTCTTTATAATAGTAATGTACATATGAAGCATCATAGATGATAGGAAGAGTCACACGTTGGAGAAGACCAACGGTTTCATTTTGTATATTTATTGAGCTTCATGCTAATGGGATTATCATCCCATGGAGTTACTTGTCTTCCCATTCCTGGCCCAATAGATACCATTAATTAAATGCATATACAACATGCTAAAATTGACATGAATGCAGTTTAATAACTCAACACAACAACATATAAATGTTTTTTTAAATAGAGAGTGGATGCACAACAATTTAACTCATAAATATAACACATAAAACAGATAAACCATGTATCTTCTAAATATTTGTGCAACCAGCTACTTGGGACAAACATTCCACCCAACCATGCACTTTTTTTTCCAAATCTCAATAGCAAGTCACCCCTGATATGGGGCTAGAAATCCACAAATGAGGGTGGTCTCTCACTATCCACTCACAGCTCAAAAAAACCCACAATCCACTAGTATTCTCCTACAACTATCCTGATTTTCCACAAACTCTCTTCATCTTAACCTACCCAACCCAAGGACTTTACCCCTTCACTTCTCTCAGTCCACCAAGCATCCCATTCATTTATCGGGGTCTCTCTGGCACAAGTAACCATGAATCTCACTACTAGAAAACTCAAGGGATCTCACTCCTAGAAAATTACTAGGCAAAATAATAAAAATCACTTGTGGTTATAGTGAAACTCACACAAGAGTTCACTCTTCAGGCTTGACAATCTAACTCTTCAATCTTATTCTCCAAATACGCTCCAGAATTTTCCCTCCATGGTTGCTCTAGCTCCAAGCTCTTATTTTCTACTCTTTTCTTGTTGTTCATGCATAAAAATTGATTATCTAAAATTGTCGTAAATTCCCATTAGAATTTTCTCTCTTTCGCTTACTTCCTTAACTTACACAATTATGCCCACTCTCTTACATGTATTCAATGATTGGCTTTGGGAACACTCAAACAGAAATTAGAAGGTTCATATACTAATAGTGATTTTAGGAAGTGGGTTGAATTAATAGTCATGGGTAATTCCCCCTTGGACCCCTCTTATACATTCTCTTAGACCCTCTCATTTCTTGTGGATTAATCAGCGCCCATCTATGTCCATGTCCCCTAGCAACTCGCACCACAATTTATTTATTAAAATTCATAAATATAATTCACATATTACATTGTTTGGCCATATCCACACATTATATCTACATTAAGAATTAATTAAACTGGGGATTAGAGTAGGGATGTTACATCCCCACTCCCCTACAATTGTGCGTCATCCTCGGTGCACACTATGTAGATATACACATACAATTTTACATCATAATAATAAGAAATAAAAATTCTGCAATTTTACAACTCCAACATCA
>JASDQU010025941.1:32749-49579 GCA_032191745.1 Picea mariana | reverse complement strand
GGGAGAAATAGACTCACACTAGTACTCCTTGTCCTCTACATGTATACAAATTTTTATACATTGATTCCATCATTTAGGTATTGTTACACCTCATATTCACCTTAGTGTACCCTATATTTTTTCACTAGATGTGGACCATCATATGAGCATATTATGTTCCTTATTGCACCATGATGAACCAAAATTGTGGTTTTATTTTAACTTGTGTATTGTATTGGACCATGCTTAGATGTTCTATGTATTGGTGGGGGGCTTATGTGGTATCTCCAGACCCCATGTGGTTAGTAAAGGCATGTAATTTTAGTCCCCATCTCAAGATTGAAATTTTCTTTTATGGCTACGAGTGACTTCCCCTTGATGTTGGTAACTCTCATGATTTGGTCATTTATGATCTAGATTAGGTATGCAACCATCTTGGGGTGTATCTACTAGGGCACATGATCAATAGGGGAGTTGCATGGTCTCTTACCCCTTTGTATTTGATGTAAAAGAGTTTCTCTTTGTAAAGGTTGTCACACCTTTGTATAACACACTTATTGTATTCCTATGCATGTATTATGTCTCTTATGTATTCATCACACTTTTTACATCTACTATTAGAGATGATTATGCATATGTTCATTCAATTTCATGTCTCTTGAGGCAATGTCACAATTCTTGGGGCATTGGTCACATCCTTTGAGGCACATTTGGGCTACTTTTTCACACATGGACATCCTATTCACGTGCCACATCGAAGATTCTGGAATGCTCCTCTTCTTTCACCATTTTTGGAGGTGTCTTCCACATGATTTGACGGTTGACCCACACATGTGGGGTTTATGACAACCATGCGTGTGTTTTGGGTGATGATTTGACTTGGAGATGGATCTTCCTTTCCTTTTGGAGCATATTTGCTTGATTTGAGGGCTTGGTCATACCTTGAAGATTACTCTTGATGATCCCTTGAGAAAATTATGAGGAGACCGTCCACTTTTGAGCTCATTCTCCACATTTTCATGAGGTCCTTCCACTTGGAGGAGAGGAATTTTGGAGCTTTTCTTGATTAGGAGGCTACTTCACCTTGTTTTGAGGAATCCACATCACTCTTTCTTTGAAATGTTGTGCTAGGAGAGAAAATTGGTCCCATTTTTTGGTGGGAATTCCTCTCTCATGAGGGTTTTATGTACATGTGGCATCATTTGATTATGTATTGACTTAGTCTCCTTCTTTGTGTGGATGACAAGTCATATTTGTTAGCCTCCTAGGCTAAATTTAAGGAAAAATGATTAATACATAATGAGAAGGATGTAGAATCCTCCTCTATAAATAGAGGCTCTCTTCAAATTCTAAATTGTTGTGAATTGTTGGAGATCATTTTTACAAGCCATTAGTAGAAGATATTTCGTGGGGTTTTTGGTGTCAATTTTTGGAGATCTCTCTTTATTTGTTATTTTTCTTGGTTCATAAAAGATATTATTGTGAATGTTCAAGACTTATACATTTCTAGCAAGATTTATCCATTTAAGGGAAAATTATCACTTGGAAGGAGGAGTTCGAGGGTTTCTAGCTCTTCCATTTTCCTTTGTTGGCTTGGTAAGTGATCAATATTTTGTCTTAATTTACTTTTGGTTCCTTGGAAATGGTTTTTAGTATTTCTTCCAATCCATAATTGATCTTGTTGGTGAAGGATTTCTCTTGAGGAAACCCTTCTTGTAGGGCGTTGGTTTTCATGTCTTATCTTGATTAGACAATAGACTATTTTCCTCTTAGGCTCTAGTCTCATTATAATCCATAAGATTGGGATAAAAAAATATTGGAGGGACATACTTCTTGACCCCATAATCCCTAAGTGGAGATAAGGCACTAAGTAGATACTCCCAACAACCAACCACAAAAAACCCTAAAATCCAAAAAATACTTTCTTTCTTGTTTTATAAACGATATAAATCCAAAAAAAATATCAAAAGAAAAATCAAACAAAAATATGTATTCATTGTCTAGAGAAAGATAAATGTTTTATATTACTTTCTAGATATCTTGGATAAGGGTTTATGTTTCATTGTTAATAGTTAACCCTAAGAAGGAAAATTTCCCCTCCCTCACTGTGATTTAAGGATTTTTCTAACATCTTGTGGGATGATTTAAGGTGTTCTTCAAATCTAGAAATTATTTTGTAGCATTAGAAATCAGATTTGGTGGGACCCTAAGAGATAGAGTTTGGTGCTTTAAGGTGTATTCTGACCCTCTCCGTCTATAATTTATTTCTAGATTTTTTTTCAAGCTTATTTAACACATCTAGTTGCGAAATTAATCTCCTAGATGCTAAATTGTGTTTATCTTTGATCGAAAGATTCTATTGGTGAAACCCTAAGGGGATTTACCGTCCTTTCTTACAAGTTTATGCTAAGTTCATGATTACAAATAAATTAAGCTTGCAATTTTTAGTGTTGGTTTGTATTTACTGCTGCAACTTATCTACTATTTCAGACTTAACATGTAACACTTATCTCCTAACCCTCTTTATAGTGGGGTGGTTTATGCCATTGTTTCCTATTGGATATTCTTTAAGGCATATTATCACTTATCAAGCACTGGTCCATCTAATCATATGTTGAGGCATTTATTGAAGTGAGTCATATATTGCAGGATAGCGACTACTTCACATAGACTAGGATACCCCCCTTGGCTTCAGTGAGCTAGCCCAAAATGAAGGGGAAACTGTGCTAAGGTGACATTGGTGCATTTCCCAAGTGTTCTTACCCTTGTAGCACCACGGTTGGGAATTTTAAAAGGGTGCTAATTTTTGTAGTAACAAGTACTCAAACACTACACCAACATAAATATATGCTTTAGATTCTCCAAATAAAATGACAATCACCAACATAAATATATGCCTTATATTCTCCAAATAAAATGACAATGTTAGAGAATATTGAAATTGCTATAGTTATGAAAATTTTCAATAAATAAAAATTATATATTCAAAAAGCTTATTCAGTTTCCTACATTTCATATTCTTACTCATAATATAGATTCATTATGTGGCTATTTAAAAATATCTGTCTAGATTAACAAATGTTTGTTTTCTTTTTCCAAGAAAAAATTGCAATTTCTGTTTATTATATAATGAAAATAACATTCTTTAGGTGCTCAAATGATGATACAAATAAAAGAAAGTACATGTGCATATTGCACTTACAATATTAAAATAACATAATCAATGTACATGCCATTCCTTCCCCTTTAAAAAATAATTCTCAATCTTTCCCTTTTCCCCCTTTTTAATTTCTTACTACCTTGTTGAAGGASACACAATAACCAATTATAARTTAGAAGGCAGGTGGCCAAGATTCTTAAAATGRATTGATTCCTTATCTAAATCAGAGGTATTAGTTTCATGATGTATTTTTTATCAACCTAGAGGGGCTTCAACTACTAGAAGATTCATCGAGGAGGAAAACCCTCTATCCATTAATTCAACTCTATCCCCGAAAAAAGAGTGGATTCCACAATTGACACATTTGGTTATTGATATAAWTCATTCTAATCATTGTCAATATTTGATTGTTAATTTACCTCTTTCTGATCAATGTCAATATCGAAACTTGATTTCTCTTGAAAATTTYKCCTCTCTTTCAGAGATCAAACTTGAAACTTGATTGTCCCCGAGGTGTAGGATAGTCGGTGATGGAGTGTGCTATTAAGGCACTCCATGATGTTAAGTCACCGGTTCGAAACCTACGGGGACAAAAAATCCAGCCATGTTAAGGGTTGGTGTGGCTTAGGCCAGGTGCGATCCCTGGGTGATTTTGACGGCTTAGATGCCCCTGAGTCACAGTTTCTCAGCCATAGGCTAGTCTCGCAGGTCACGAACAAACTAACAAACAAAAAAAAACTTGAAACTTGATTTGATCCCTTTTCTCTTGAGAGGATGATGATGTAGGATGACAATACCCATTAAATTTACACATATTTACATCTTTTCTATATAGGTAATGTAGACGATTTACCTTTAATGCCATGATTTTCACCATCAACACATCATCATGCTCCACTATATTACATCTAATGTATCGAATGAGACCATCATTAGGAGCCATGATTTCCACCATTAACACCTCATGAACTTGTTGCATTATCTTACATCTAATGTATCAAAAGAGACCATCATTAGTTTGCACTCACCATCATATCTTAATTTTATATGATGAAATGGTTTATTTTATAAAAACCTATATTAATTATGTATGTAAATGAAATTTGGATGAAGTTCTATTAGAATTTCTAAATATACAATGTAACTACATCAATCTTAATCTTAATTGAATATGGAATTTTTTTTGTTATTATAAGAAGATAAATTAAATCACAACTAAAAAATTTGATAAATTTGATAGTAATGGGASAAATTTTAATTKGAATGCATCACCCATTTACATTATCTTAATTAGATATGAAATATTTTTTGTTACCATAAAAGATAAATTGAATCACAACTAAGAAAATTGATTAATAATAGAAAAAWTTTGATTTGAATGTCTCACCCATCATACAATGTTTGTTAATATCTCTGATTTAAATATGCTATTTCATAATATACTAAAATATTATAAAATAATAATATTTTTTAGAAATTGTTATTAACTTTCATAATTTAAAAAATTATTTAATTTTAAATATAAAAATTACAATATAAACTCTTTACACTTCTAACTTAAAAATAATTATTACAAATTAAAGTCTACAATTATTGATTTATACAATTATTATTCAAAATTTGAATATATAAATCATCATGTGCATAGTATATTTAATTTTTATTTATTTTTAATTAAAATGCTGATACAAACATATTGCATTATATCGTGTATAAAAATTATTAGATTGTTGTGCAAACATTTTGTTGATCTCACAGAATGTTTCAACCTTCATCAATTAGGTTTTGTGATTGGTTTGACGACAGCATTTGAATCAATATCACAGTTAACAGAGCAGAAAATTCAATATATCAGTAATGGGGGATCTCGTTCTTCTCTTTGGATTCTAGCAAGGGAGGCGAATAATTTTCTCGCTATTGTCCTCACTCTCTCGTGATTGCAATTTTGAAAATCTAGATTCGAGAATTCCTGAAAGCCCGGGCCTTCGGCTCTCTCAAACAGTTGAGTATAGCGAGAATTTTCCAGAACGTTCAAAAGAACAGATAATGCCGGTACTACATGACTATCCCTCTGGGCAGCGTGAGCGGTTCGTGAGAGAGCTTTGTAGAATGCCTCCAATAATGTATAACCACTGCTACTTATGACTCTCACGATCTCCAGACGCCCAATGGTAACCGAACTGACGGACCAGAGAATCTGAAAGCACCTCTGAATCACAAAATCTTCTTCAATTCGGGAGGTTATCGCACCGCTGGCAAACCATCCATCCAAATCATAGAGCTTATCATTCTCTGGTTGCGTTGCATATTCCAATACCTTGAAGACTCGATACACAAGCCCTGCACGGGTCATGAGTTCTAATGAACCTTCGATGTAGCCATCAGGCACACTATCAGCAAGATCGTCCTGCCAATTAAGTATGGAGGAGATTGAACGCAGTAAATTATGGTAGGATATACTGTACATCTGTTGGTGAAATGGCCACACTAATGCAGCCACTGCCTGTGAGAGCCTGGGCTTCTTTATTCCATCATGTGTTTCCCAGAGTAACGAGATCACGCGGAGCAATTTAAAGAATTTGCCTTTGCTCGTGGCAAAGCGCTGGTGGCTGGGTTCCAGTATGTAAGAAGATAAAGCTTCTATGACTCCAGCGTGACTGGTAATTATCTGCTCACTGCCCTCAAAATCAATGAACGAGTCGATTAAATTGACTAAACCCACCTGGAAGTTTGTATCGTGAATATGAAGGCATACTCTGTCGATGACAGCAAGCACTGGGCGTCTGTAATTAGCGTATAGAAAGGGGTTTTCGTTGTCGATATCGCTGGCTCGAGCGAGAATGCCCACAGAAAATCTCACCCATTCGGCCTCATTATCAGAAGACACAGGGCAACCTAATATGAGCCTGAGCAGCAATGAATAGCCCATTGCCGAATTTATGAGCGTGATTTTGCCTTCAATGGCTGAATTCAATTGTCGGAGATTATCCAGAAAGTCCGAATCTTCCAATATGTCATTTTGCTCTCGAGTTATTATAGAGGTAACTGCGCGCTCGAGACCTGTGAATGTTGAGATATATTCGAAGGGATGCCTCCGATGGTATTTGTGAAGCCATGCGGAGTTCTGCCATCTGAGATCGAAATCAGGCATCAACATCTCGTTCTCGTCTTCCTGGGGCAAGTTGTTGTTTATCCTGTGAGAGATATGGGACTTATAATCGATTGTTCGCTGCGATGAGGGAACGATGACAGGTTCTTTCATGAATTCTTGGCTTATCGGGCACATAAACTGCTTCGGCACTCTGTGCGCACGTTGCCGAGGAGCCCGAGTCATTTTTTCTCTTCGGCTTTTATATATATGGCTCTGTATTTGGCTTTGGTTTTCACGATCGTGATGAGCGAGTGAGATCTATCCGCATATATACATTTAACCCTTCATTCCTTCCATCCCTGCGCCATCTACCTTCAGAAAGACACATCTCTTCACTGAAGTTAATTCACCCGCTGATTGGATTGAATGCCAATTAAGGCATTGTTGAATCCTTAAATAGTAACGAGATATAAAGGATTATAAGATCTCATGGGTTCTCTCGACTGTTTAGAGAATAAGATGGTTAGAAAATCACCATGGTTTAGCAGTATTCTAAACGTTTTGGGTTTTCTTGCTTTTTTTAATTTGTGGCTTTTAGTGTTTTAAGGATTTTGGGTTGAATTTATTTATATATTTAGAAAGACAATTTAAATAATAGAAAATTTAGATTAATTCCTAAAAAAACCCTAAAAATAATCAAAACCTTTTAAATAATATAAATATTTAATGTTTTTCTCTTAAATTTGTTTCTTATATATATATTTTTTAATATTTAGATAAAAAGGGGTATTACATATCCAATCCAATTTATTTATAGTTATTATTATATTGAACTGATACATTAGGTGTCTAAGACATAACTTATTAAGAAAGTGTATGTTCAAACTCATAATGATAATGATAATGAAAAAATATTTTTTTTGCTTGTGTTCAAATTCTTGATTCTATTTCTTATTCTCATTATGTTGTAATAATTGATGAATATTTATTTGTTACTTTATTGTTTTTATTTTCTCCTATTGGTTAAGCATTTGAAGGAGATTTCAAAGGAGTTTTAGGAGGTATATTTCAAGCATTTCTACATGGAGTTCAATGTTTAAGGAGATACCTTTTGTAAAGATGTTTTATAGTTGACTGGAAATTAGATGATTGAAGATGAATATTAATCTCCTCTAGTTCCATTAATGTTTTTATTGAGAGGCTTTGATTTGGTTATTTGATAGGTGTTTTGATTAAATGTAATGTAAGTCCTTTGTGTTAGTTATAAGTGTAACCTCAACAATATGTGATTGTACATTGCCAGCTGCTCTGGTGTACGAGTCCGTTAGGATTTCTTGTTTTGTTTCTTGATCTTCTTGATTTGCTCGAGCTTATTTAGCTTAGCTCTTTTCCCTTAATGAAATGCACTCGACGCTATGCGCTCTTCACTTTCTTGTTCCCAATTCTGTCTTCTCTGTATTATCTTCTTTGTTTCTCATTTTTTCATGCTATCAGAGCGCAGGACGTAAGCCTCTTCACAGTTCCTGGAGAGCAACCCGATCCTAAGAAGAAGAGCGTAGAGATTACATTGTCTTGCAGACGAGAGCACAGGACGCAAGAATCTTCACAGAGCTTGGAGAGCAGTCTGTAGTACGCTCACAAGATCATTGGAGACAACAAGCGCGAGGAAGTAGAGCTGCAGAAGGACGAAACACTTAAAGATTTGTGAAATTCTTTTGCATTTAAAGATTTGTGAAATTCTTTCTTCAGAAGGAAGTTTGTAGAAGCAACAAAGGAGAAGCTACATCAGCATAAGATCGGTCGTGAGAACATATTTGAGCCATTAATCAAGCCTGGAAAGGACGAAGAGCACGTAGAAGACGGAATTTATTTTTCTAGCCGTTAGATCTGCGCGAGAGCAAGATAAGCCATCAGATCAAACAAAGATTAAGTCACGACCACCAGATCTCATTGAAGGGAGATCAACGGTGGAAATCCATTGGGGGAATCGCAAAGGAAATTAAACGTGAGCAAGTTGAGACTCCGCAATCCCTCAGGATCACTGGTCTTGCTAGATCAACATATCAACGGTGGATATCAATCCCATTATGGATGCGCATTTTTGCATTGTGGAGATCGAGAAGAAAATTAAAGCATGAGAAAGTTGAGTTTCCACAATCACTCGTGGCCATTGATCTTCACCGTCCATTATCGATCTTGCAAAGTGAGATAAGCACCCAAAGGTTAAGCCGAGGTCACAACTCTCAGTCACATATAAACAATTCATGTTCGTCGATCCAAGCAGGGGACACGTGTCAGACGATCCTCGTATTCAACGATATCGTTCTCCAGGAGAACGCAAGCAATGTTGAGTAAAGAACTTTTGAAGGCCCGAAGCCCATAATTTCATTTGGACCATCCATCGACGAAGACACATGGACGAAGGATATTCCACTTCGCTAGTTCAAGGCTCGGAGAAAACATTGTGCAATGTTGTTAGAACTTACGAAGCCCAGAAGGCCGAAGTAAATCTCAGCTGTCCAATCAAGAGGACATGTGGAGGTTGATCTTGCACTTCAGAGATTCGACACTCCAGATATTAGCGCGAGTCAACAGATGGAAACTCCTGAAGGCCGGAGTTTTGAATAAGATATAGGTCGTTCATTTGTAGAGGCCTAAGGATCGTTGGATATACACCTCTACGGATAGTTCGCCGCCTCGGCACTTCGCAAGTAATGCGATTGCTAGCAGTGAAAGATCTCTGAAGCCCGGAGTCTCGAAGTAATTCTGAGTCATAGATCTCGACGGGTAATTGAGATCGTCGATCTCTTCCCCCTGTTTGGAGGTTCACGAGTTTGGAGGATTGCGAGGTAAGAAAGGAATATCGATCGGAGCCTCGAAGGCCTGAAGGCATGAATTCCCGAAGTAACTTTCAACAATTGATATTTGTAGCATTTTGTTTATTCATCTATTCGAAGGAACTGAGACCTTCACATGTCTTAATGTCTGAAGCCTGAAGTGCCTAGTTTACAACCCCCGGTCACATGAAAAGTTGAGCTTCAATTTTTTTTTTTGGCTCTTGAGTAAACTCAGATAGCCCGATTCCGCCATTAGAGGGGATACAATTGCTAAAGAACAGAGCTCAGAGCTCAGACTCTGTATATCTCATGCTCAGATAATCAGATCCAACCATATCGAAGCTAAAGAAGTGGTCTGCCCCGTGTTTTTACGCCCGAAGTCACACACAAGATTTTACAGACCTGGTTTTATGCGCAGGACATAGGTAAGCTCAAAAATCTCTAACAAATATCTTTTTGTTCAATTTTTTTCAAGATTGCCACCTCTAGCAATTTAGGACCAACACAAGGACCAATTCTTCTTGGAAATAACTATGAATTTTGGTCTATTAAAATGAGATCCTTCTTATAAGCATAAGAGTGTTGGGATCCAATGAATCTTGGCTACATGGAACTAGATCCAACAGATCTTGCTTCCATGAGAAATCAATAGAGAACTACTCAGGCAACACAGAGGAACAGAGAGAATAAGGCACAATTTTGGATTCTAAACTCAGTGGATGACTCCATTTTCTCAAAAATCATAGGCATTGTTACTTCAAAACATGCCCAGGACATCCTTAAATCAACTTACCAAGAAAATGCTAGGGTCGAAACAGTCAAGCTGCAGACCTTGAGGACGCATTTTGAGAGTTTAGAAATGATAGAGTCTGAAAATGTTGATCAATTTATGACCAGAGTCATGGGAATTGTAAACCATATCAGATTGACTGGTGAAGACATCCCTGATCAAAGAATCGTTGAGAAATTCCTCATAAGTCTTCCAAAGAAATTCTAAATGGTCGTTACAACCATCCTTGAATCCAATGATCTGTCAAAATTTTCAACAGATGAATTAATGGGCTCTCTATTGACACATGAGACTAGACTACATCTCGAAGATGAGTAAATAGCCAATGCCTTCAAGACTCAATTCTCCTTCAGTAGAGGGAGAGGCATAGGCAAAGGTCACCGAGGAAGAGGGAAAAGTCCAAGTAACAATAACTCAAGTGAAGGTCACAAACAACAGAACCAGAATCATAATTTCTAGCCTCAAAGAGGCAGAGGGGGAAGATCAAATGACAAATCGAGCATAAAATGTTATTACTGCAAAAAGTATGGGAACTATGGATTTGAATGCCAAAAGAAGCAAGCAGATCAGCTCTCAGGAAGAGCACATGTCTCAAATCATGAAGGAGAAACCTCAGATGGTATGTTTCTATCATGCCACAAGACTGAAGAACAATACAAAGATCTCTAGTTGCTTGACAATGGATGCAACAATGACATGACAGGTAACAAAGATTTAATTTCATTCATTGATTCTTCTATGTAGTCTGATATTACACTTGGAAATGATTCCTTAGTCAAATTTCAAGGAAAAGGAACTGTACCTATTCTCACTAAACACAATGTAAAGAAAGACATAAACAATGTCTATCATGTTCCAGATCTAAAACATAATCTGTTAAGTGTAGGAAAACTTATTGAACATGGCTATAAGGTACTTTTTGAGGGAGCATCATTTAGGATATATGGCAAAAACCCCAATAGGAAATTGATTACTGAAATCCACATGACTAGGAATAAAATGTTTCCCCTGGCCCTTAGAACTACAAATATGATCCAATCATATGCACAAAGTGCATCCACCCCCAATGAAACTATGGTTTTGCATGCAAGATTTTCAAATCTACCCTTTCAGAGTCTAATCCTTCTACAGAAGAACTCCATGGTCAAAGGTATACCTATCTTTAAAAAGAAAAATCCCCCATGTGATTCTTGCATTCTTTGAAAACATAAGAGAACTACTTTTCCACAGTCCTCCACTCAATCCAAACAATACTTAGAGTTGGTTCACACTGACCTATGTGGAGCAATGCAAACAAAGTCAATAGGTGGTAGCTCTTATTTCCTAACATTTATTGATGACTTTAGCAGGAAAATATGGATCTATTTTCTCAGACACAAGTCTGAAACTTTTGCAAAGTTCAAAGAGTTTAAGGCTGAAGTTGAAAAACAAAGTGGGAAATATGTGAAGATTCTCAGGTCAGATGGAGGAGGAGAATACATCTCCAAAGAATTTGCAAATTTATGCAAATCACAAGGCATCATTATGCAAGCTACATCCAGGTATACTCCACAACAAAATAGAGTGGTTGAAAGGAAAAATCAGACAATAATGAACATGGAAAGAAGCCTTCTTAGAGAGAAATGTCTGTCAAATATATTTTGGGCTAAAGCAGTAGCATGCTCAGTTTATCTCCTGAATATATCTCCAACCACCAGTCTCAAGATGAAGGTCCCTCAAGAAGAATGGAGTGGGAGAAATCTAAATGTTGATCATCTCAGGACATTTGGATGCATAACATTCACTCACATACCTTCTAAATTAAGGAAGAAACTTGATGATAGAAGTGATAAATGCATTTTTGTTGGCTACAATGAGACATCCAAAGCCTACAAAATCTACAATTTAATTTCAAAGAAACTAATTCTTAGGAGAAATGTCAAATTTCTTGAAAATCAATTCTGGAGTGAGTTTGAAAATCATCCTATGGACAATCAAAATCCATTGCTGCCACTTATTCAAAACACAGAAAATTCAGGACAACAAACACACCAGCCTTCCCTTCCAACATTGTAGGTACAAGGACAACCTGGAAGTCCCCAGGACAACTCTACTTCAAGCAGAAATTCATCCTTTGAACTTCAAAATCAGAGAACTCGAAGCTTGAGAGAAATCCATCAACAGTTGGATGATATTGATCAACACAATCTTTTTTCATTAATGTTGTGTCAACCTACATCTTTTAAAGAGGCAAATAAAGAGCCACATTGGGTTCAAGCCATGAACCAAGAGATTGAATCCACTGAGAAGAACAAGACATGGGATCTTGTTGATCTACCCAAACACAAGAAAAGTATTGGTGTCAAGTGGGTTTACAAAACTAAACTCAATGAAAAGGGGCAGATTCAAAAACACAAGGCAAGACTTGTTGCCAAAGGATTCTCACAACAACCAGGCATTGATTATGGTGAAAATTTTTCTCTAGTAGCAAGGTTGGACATTGTAAGGAATCTCTTAGCTATTGCAACTCAACACAAATGGAAAGTATACCAGATGGATGCCAATGCAACTTTCCTGAATGGTGCTTAGAATATGAGGTCTATGTGGATCAACGACCTGGATTTGAAGTTAAAGAGCAGCCAACCAAAGTATATCGGTTTAAAAAAGCCTTGTATGGTTTAAAGTAAGCTCCAAGAGATTGGTACAACAGAATTGACACTTACCTGATCAAGAGTGGTTTCAACAGAAGCCAAAAAGAGCCAAATCTATACACCAAAACATATTAGCAAGGTAAAATTATGATTGTATGTTTATATGTTGATGACATGATATATACTAGAAATATTGAGTTAACCAATTTTAAACAAACCAAACAATTTGAGTTTGAGATGACAGATCTTGGCATAATGAAATATTTTTTGGGGATTACGGTTGACCAATAAACCAAAGGGATTTTTGTTTGTTAGCAAAAGTATGCAACATACATCATCAAAATATTTAGCATGGAAGATTGCAATCTAGTAGAAACCCCTATACCCCTAGGCAAAAAATTGAGCAAACAATATGAAGGCCCTATAGTGGATTCTACCTTGTACAAAATTTTAGTAGGACATTTGTTGTATCTTACAACAACTAGGCCTGATATTATGTATGCAACTAGTTTTGTTTCCAGGTTCATGGAATCCCCCAAAGATTCTCACTGAAATATGGCGAAAAGGATTCTGAGATATATTGCAGGCACTCTCAATTTTGGCTTATGGTACACTTAGTATGAAGATAATCATCTCTCTGGTTACACAGACAGTGATTTTGCAGGCAACCTAGATGACTGGAAAAACACCTCAGGACATGCTTTTCACCTGGGCACAAACCTGATTTATTGGGCATCAAAGAACCAACCCATTGTCTCAATATCTTCTGCAGAGGTAGAGTATGTCGCTGCTACCGTAGCCTCCTGTCAAGTTGTGTGGCTGTGAATACTATTGAATGATATGTCGCATATAGAAAAGGAGCCAGCTCCTATCTTCAGTGAAAACACTTCAACAATTGATTTATCCAAAAACCATGTGTTTCACAAGAAAAGAAATAACATTGACACTCGTTTTCACTTCATACACAAGCTAGTCAATAATGGTGACATCACACTTCAATTTTGTGGCTCACGAGATCAGCTCGCATAAATTTTTACAAAGCCACTAGGAAAAACCGTTTTTCAATTTCGAAGGCAACACTTGGGCATTATCAATGATGATGTTTGTAAATGTTGAGTTTAAGAGCGAGTGTTAGTTATAACTTTAACCTCAACAGTATGTGACTGTACACTGCCAGCTGTATGAGTCCGTTAGGATTTCTTGTTTTGTTTATTGATCTTTTTGATTTTCTCTAGCTTATTTAGCTCAACTCTTTTCCATTAATGAAATGCGCTCGACACTATGCACTCTTCACTTTCTTGTTCCCAATTCTGTCTTCTCTGTATTATCTTCTTTGTTTCTCATTTTGTCACTTTGGACATGTTAGTTTCAATATTACTATAGGCAATTCAATGATATGTATAGACAATTTGATTGTGGATGCATAAATTCTTTCTTTATGTTTCTTAGCTTTTTGGAGTAGTGTTGTAAGCTCCTAGTTGAGAGTCATACAAATTCTCTGTGATTCTTCCATAAATTTCCATGGATTTTCAAACATTGGTAATCCTACTTAAGTGTTGAGTTATAAACATTCTTTATGATTCTTTCATACACTTCCATGGCTTTCCAAGACAATGAAACATACACCATTGGGTTACGTTCTTGTGTGTTATAACAATTCTTTGTTATTCTTGTGCACACTTCCATTTCCTAGAAGGAGAAATCTACAAATTTGATTATGTTGGAGTTTATTAGTCCTTCTTATGCATGGAATATAGTTTTTGACCGATGTAACATCCCCAATATAATCCCCTGTTTAATTAATGATTAATGTAGATTTAATATGTGACTATGGCCAAGCGATGTAATATCTGAATTGAATTTCTGAATTTTAATAAATAAAATGTGATGCTGGGTGTTGGGGGACATGTACAAAGATGGGGGGTTATTGATCCACAAGAGAGGGGAGGGTCTAAGAGAAAGTCTAAGAGGGGTCCAAGGAGGAATTTCCCATGACTATTAATTCTGAAACCCACTTCCTAAAATTACTATTGGTATATGAACCTTTTAATTTTTGGTTGAGTGTTCCCAAGGCCAATCATTGAATACATGTAATGGAGTGGGTGTGAGAAGTCACATCCCATAGTTATTGGGAGCATGGGGGTTGAGTACAATTGGTTTGGGAAGAGTGTAAGTCAAGCAAGTAAGCCAAAGAGAGAAAAAATGTATGGGAAGTTACAACAGATATAGACAATCAATGTTTTGCATGAACAACAAGTAGAGAGCGGAAAAGAAGATCTTGGAGCAGGAGCAACCACGAAGGTTTCTGGAGCCTATTTGGAGAACTATATTGAAGAGACAATTTTTTAGGCCTGAAGAGAGAACTTCTGTGTGAGTTGCACTATAACAACAAGTGATTATTGTTTTCTTTCCTAGTAGTTTTCTAAGCAGTGAACTCCCTTGAGTTTCCCAGTAGTGAGATTCATGGTTACACATGCCAGAGAGACCTTGATAAAAAAACGAGATATAAAGGATTACAAGATATAAAGGATGCCAGAGAGACCTTGATAAAAAAATGAGATATAAAGGATTCAACAATGGCATTGTTGAATCCTTAAATACTAACGAGATATAAAGGATTACAAGATCTCATGGGTTCTCTCGACTGTTTAGAGAATACGATGGTTAGAAAATCACCATCGTTTAGGTTTAGCAGTATTCTAAACGTTTTGGTTTTTATTTTTATTTTTTTCGTCTAGCTAAGTTTGTACAATTTTAGTGTTTGAGGGATTTTTGAGTATGCTGAATCTATTTATATATTTAGAAAGTCAATTTAAACAACAGAAAATCGAGATTTTGTCCAAATTTAAATAGCCCCTGCCAATTCCTCTAAAAACCCCAAAAGGTAGTCAAAGCAGTTTAAATAATATAAATATTTAATGTTTTTCTCTTAAATTTGTTTCTTATACTATTATTTTTTAATATTTCGATTTTACTAGTAAAGTCTACAGAGGTATACATACTCTACCCCGTGTGGATTTGAACTTGTAACATCTGTTGATACATTAGGTTTCTAAGACATAACTTATTAAGAAAGTGTATGTTCAAACTGATAATGAAAATATTTTCTTTGCTTGTTTTCAAATTCTTGATTCTATTTCTTATTCTCAATATGTTGTAATAATTGATGAATATTTATTTGTTACTTTATTGTTTTTATTTTTCCCTATTGGTTAAGCATTTGAAGGAGATTTCAAAGGAGTTTTAGGAGGTATATTTCAAGCATTTCTACAAGGAGTTCAATGTTCAGGGAGATACCCTTTCTAAAGATGTTTTATAGTTGACGTAAAATTAGATGATTGAAGATGAATATTAGTCTCCTCGAGTTCCATTGATGTTTTTATTGAGAGGTTTTGATTTGGTTATTTGATAGGTGTTTTGATTAAATGTAATGTAAGTCCTTTGCGTTAGTTATAACTGTAACCTCAACAATATGTGACTGTACACTGCCAGCTGCTCTGGTGTACGAGTCTGTTAGGATTTTTTGTTTTTTTTCTTGATCTTTTTGATTTGCTCGAGCTTATTTAGCTCAACTCTTTTCCCTTAATGAAATGCACTCGATGCTATGTGCTCTTCACTTTCTTGTTCCCAATTCCGTCTTCTCTGTATTATCTTCTTTGTTTCTCATTTTTTCATGGTATCAGAGCGTAGGACATAAGCCTCTTCACAGTGCCTGGAGAGCAACCCGATCCTAAGAAGAAGAGCGTAGAGATTACATTGTCTCATAGACGAGAGCACGGGATGCAAGAATCTTCACAGAGCTTGGAGAGCAGTTTGTAGTACGCTCACAAGATCATTGGAGACAACAAGTGCGAGGAAGTAGAGCTGCAGAAGGACGAAACACTTAAAGATTCATGAGAATTTAAAGAATTTGTGAAATTCTTTTGCATTTAAAGATTTGTGAAATTCTTTCTTAAGAAAGAAGTTTGTAGAAGCAACAAAGGAGAAGCTACAACAACCATAAGATCGGTCGCAGGAACATATCTGAGCCATTAATCAAGCTTGGAAAGGACAAAGAGCACGTAGAAGACTCAATTTATTTTTCTAGCCATTAGATCTGGGTGAGAGCAAGATAAGCCGTCAGATCAAAAAAATATTAAGCCACGACTGTTAGATCTCATTGAAGGGAGATCGATGGTGGAAAGCCATTGCGGGAATCACAAAGGAAATTAAAACATGAGAAAGTTGAGACTCCACAATCCCTCAAGATCACTGGTCTTGCTAGATCAACATATCAACGATGGATATCGATCCCACTACGGATGAGCATATTTGCATTGCGGAGATCGAGAAGGAAATTAAAG
>JASDQU010025941.1:8110-23433 GCA_032191745.1 Picea mariana | reverse complement strand
TTGGTGAATGCCTCCTTGAAACTTGCGGTGATGGTATATGCTTCCTCCTTGAAGGATGAGAACTTGGCTCTACAAGTTGACCTTCTCCTCTTGTGAGTTTCAACCTTGTGAGCATCAGAAAACAAAACATTTGCAAATAATCAAGTCTTCAAAAAAACCAATGCTCTGATACCAACTTGATCTAAAAATGAAGAAGACTTGTATTCTTGAATATATTTGCAAGTTAAATTTATGTGTTAAAATGCAAATGGATCAACTTTGCAAACACAACTTTAATAGGATTTACTCATTCAAGATGCATATAAACAACAACAAAATCAGTGAACATAAAACACATAACACAACAAATGATAAAGGAGTTCACCCCTCTCTTGGGTTACATCTCCTGGTCCAGCTTCCAATGGATCATTTGTATTATTTGCTCAAAGTGCTCAAAAATGTGCTTTACAATGCTCAAAATGCCAAATAGACTGCTCCAATGGCTTCAGAACGTCCAAAAACCCCTAGCTGGGCTTTTTCGGCACCTTGTTTGGCCAAAAATTGAAGAAGATAGGCTTCTTGGAAGTCCCCCCTTCAAGCTTGTTGTCTTTGCATCTACACAACGCACCCTTGTTGGCTCAACCTAGCCCACATGCAATTTAAAGCGTAAAAACTTGGCATCGGGCGCAACCGTGCAAATTGTAGGATGGTTATGGGCGCACCTAGCCCTTAACCGCCAAGGGCAAGGTCATATGACCCATATGACCGCGCATTTAAAAGTAAAGGCCATAACCGTTCAACTGAATTCAAACCAACGCGTACCCGCGCGCGTATTCAATGGTCATATGGTGACAAACATGTGATCGCGGCCATGGAAACAGGGCTATGTTAAAACATATGCCCACGCCTGTGGTCATATTACAACTCAACATGTGACTGGGGTATAGTTTTAAATGTGCGCGCAAAGGGTTTAAACCATGGCCATATTACAATACACATAACCACGAGCTGGGGCTAGGCCCTAGCCCGACCCCCCGCCCATACATACATTATTTCAATTCAAATATAATGCGCACCATATAGTGTTAAGAAACACTATGGTGGCACATTGGTTGGTGGTCTTTGCCAAAGCTTTGCATGCGGGTGGAGGTCACGGGGTCGATTCCGGTGGACTCCAAATAAATTTTAAACCAATAAATAAGGGACACGTGGCGACCATTGATTGGGCCATGTGTTGTCATTCCATTCACTGCAAATAAGCCATGTCACCTGCCAACTGTGCAAATAGCTGCCTGCCACGTGTCGTACATCCTGCCACGTCAGCGTCCGTACGGACTGTCCAGTCAACACCCCTTTTTTTGCCTGTTTGCCATTTTGAAAAAAATGCGATATCTCTGGCTCCCGGCGTCCGTTTGAACCCAAATGAGTTGCGTTGGGTTCATAACGTCGAGGCCTATACCCTCGTTCGATTTGAAACGATTTCGAGCACTTCGAATTTTTGAGCAAAATTTGATCCCCTGATCATTTTTGGAAGGGTTTGTTCAAAGGATTTGAGACAAATCTAAATCTCAGTACAACGTATCACCCAAAGTTGGATGGGAAAACATAGAGGACTAACAAAATAATTGAGGACATGCTCAAAATGTATGTGATGGACTAGCTGTCAAAGTGGGAGGATTATATTCACTTAGTGGAATTTGCTTACAATAATGGATATCAAGCCTCATTAAAAATGATTCCATTTGAAACATTGTATGGTAGGAAGTGTAACACACCAGCGAGTTTGGATAATCTAGTAGACAAAGCTATTGTTGGGCGATATTTTTTGAAGGAAATGGAAGAGAAAATGACAAAGATCAACCAGAATTTAAAGGTTTCCTAGGATAGGAAATTTTTTTATGTAGAAAAGAATAATTTTTTTAGACATTTTAAAGTGGGCGAACATGTTTTTTTAAAAGTAAAGGTGAAAATAAGTTTTCTAAGATTGGGACGTTGCCCAAAGTTGGTAGTAAGAAATTGTGGAACTTTTTAAATATTAGAAAATATAGGGTTAGTTTCATATATGCTAGCATTCCTTGCATCCACTAAAGTGCATAATGTATTTCATGTGTCATTATTACAGAAATATATATCTAACCCTAACCACATAATCGATTGGACTATGATCCGGGTGAAACATGAAAGGGATTTCTAGGTGGAACCAATACACATCCTAGACTGGAAAGTCAAAGTGTTCAAGAATGAAGTCATAGGGATAATAAAGGTTCAATGGAATTTCTATAGTTCTGAAGATGCTACATGGGAGCACGAAGAAAACGTGTGGAAGAATACCCACAATTTTTTTACAATTTTGAAGAAAACAAAATATAAGAGTGTAAGACTCCATTTTGAGCAGCTGGAGTTATGGAACCACATCTCAGAGTCCTAGTCAACCTACACTAGGGCCCTAATAAAACAATGGTATAGCTCGATGTAATGGGAGTAATGAAGGGGGTACATTCCTTGGGTTAGTGAGTTGAGAGGGACATGATATTTTGGTTGGAACTGATGCTGGAGTTGTAAAATTGCAGAATTTTTATTTCTTATTATTATGATGTAAAATTGTATGTGTATATCGACATAGTGTGCACCGAGGATGATGCACAATTGTAGGGGAGTGGGGATGTAAAATCCCTACTCTAATCCCCAGTTTCACTAATTCTTAATGTAGATGTAATGTGTGGATATGGCCAAACAATGTAATATGTGAATTGTATTTATGAATTTTAATAAATAAATTGTGGTGCCAGTTGCTAGGGGACATGGACATAGATGGGAACTGATTAATCCACAAGAAATGGGAGGGTATAAGAGAATGTATAAGAGGGGTCCAAGGGGGAATTACCCATGACTATTAATTCAACCCAATTCCTAAAATTATTATTAGTATATGAACCTTCTAATTTCTGGTTGAGTGTTCCCAAAGCCAATCATTGAATACATGTAAGAGAGTGGGCATAATTGTGTAAGTCAAGGAAGTAAGCTAAAAAGAGAAAATTCTAATGGGAAGTTACAACAATTTTAGATAATCAATGTTTATGCATGAACAACAAGCAAATAGTAGAAAATTAGAGCTTGGAGCTAGCGCAACCATGGAGGGAAAATTCTGGAGCGTATTTGGAGAAGAAGATTGAAGTGTCATATTGTCAAGCCTAAAGAGACTCTTGTGTGAGTTGCACTATAACAACAAGTGATTTTTATTGTTTTGCCTAGTAATTTTCTAGGAGTGAGCTCCCTTGAGTTTTCCAGTAGTGAGATTCATGGTTACTTGTGCCAAAGAGACCCCGATAAATGAATTGGATGCTTTATAGATTGAGAGCAGTGAAGGGGTAAAATACTTGGGTTGGGTAGGTCAAGATGAAGAGAGTTTGTGGAAAATAAGGATAGTTGTAGGAGAATACTAGTGGGTTGTGGGTTTGTTTGAGCTGTAAGTGGAAAGTGAGAGACCACCCTCGTTTGTGGATTGCTAGCCCCATCTCAGGGGTGACTTGTTGTTGAGATTTGGAAAAAAAAGTGCATGGTTGGGTAGAATGTTTGTCCCAAGTAGTTGGTTGCACAACTATTTAGAAGATACGTGGTTTATCTGTTTTATGTGTTATATTTATGAGTTAAATTGTTGTGCATCCACTCTCTATTTAAAAATGGATTTATATGTTGTTTTGTTGAGTTATTAAACTGCATTCATGTCAATTTTAGCATGTTGTATATGCATTTAATTAATGGTATCTATTAGGCCAGGAATGGGAATAAAAGTAATTCCATGGGATGATAATCCCATTAGCATTAAGCTCAATACATATACAAAATGCAACTGATGGTCTTCTCCAACGTATGACTCTTCCTATCACCTATGACGCTTCATATGTACATTACTATTATAAATACCACAATCCCAAGGATTACATGTCCAACATTATCCCCCCTTAATCCGAAGGGGTGTATGTGAGTCCAAGCATTATTATAAACTTCTCAAAATTTTCTCCTCCAAGCACTTTGGTGAAGATGGCCACAATTTTCTCATTTGTGGAACAATGTCTCAAGTGAATTGTCTTGGCCTCTACATGATATCAAATCAGGTTTGTGTTGATGTTCTTTGTTCGATCATGGAATCTAGGATTCTTGGAAAAATTGATTGTAGAAGTATTATCAACTAGAAGAGGATTATAATTCACTTGTTTATCCTAGAAATATTCAATTATTTTCCTGAGCCACACAATCTTCTTTGTCGCTTCTACAACTGCCACATATTCTGCCTCTGTTTTGGAATCTGTTGGAACTGATTATTTGCGTGATATCGAGGAAACAATTGTTGATCCAAGACTCATGAGATAACATGAAGTTGATACTCCATTTTCCTTATCCCCATAAAAGTCTAAATCAGAATATTCGATCAGGTTGAAGTCATCTACCTTAGAGTACTTGAGTCCAAAATATCGATTTCCTTTCAAGTATTTTAGAAATATTTTTGTAGCAGACCAATGTTGTTCACAAGGATTTTGCAGAACCTAGAAAGAATCCAAACAATAAATGAAATTCTTGGTTTGATGGTAGTAAGATAGATAAGACTTCCCACAAGCTTCCTATACTTGGTTGCATCCTCAAATCCATTCCCTTCTTTTGATGTGAGTTTCAAATTTTGTTCCATTAGAGTAGAAATTGGGTTGCACTCAACCATGCCAAACTTGTTAAACAATTCTCCAATGTACTTCTTCTGGGAGATGAATATGTACCTTAGATTTTGAATCACTTCAATTCCCAAATAATATTGAAGATGTCCCAAATATGTCATCTCGAAGCCTTTCTTCAACTCTTTGTTTACGGATGCAATGTAGCTCTCATTATTCCTTGTTATCAACATATAATATACATATACTACAAGATATACAAATTTTTTTCCAACTTTCTTGACAAATAAAGTTGCATCGTCAAGATTGAAGTGCTTGAAATTCAGTTTCAGAAGATGTTTGGTTAACTTTTCAAACCATGTGCATGGTGCTTGTTTCAAGCCATACAAGGATTTGATGATCTTTCACACCTTATGTTCTTTTCCCTTCACACCAAATCCGTATGGTTGAGACACAAACACATTCTCTTTGAAGTCTCCATTCAATAAAGCATTCTTCACATCCATTTGATGAATTTTCCATCCATTCTGTGCTGCCATGGAAAATAAAGTGCGGATGGTAGCCTATTTTGTTGTGGGGGAAAAAGTATCCTCATAATCAACACCTTATTTCTGTGAACATCATTTTTCCATAAGCCTTTCTTTGTGCTTGTCAAGTGATCCATCTGATACGTACTTTTTTTTAATATCCACTTGCAACCAATTGGTTTGGTTCCAAATGGAGGATCTAACAACTTCCAAGTCCCATTCTTGATGAGAGCATCATATTCCTTATGCATGGATTCTTTCCATTCATCATTAGAAGTGGATTATTTAAAGGAAGTTGGTTCATGGTTAGTAGATAAATTCAACTCACAATCATATGAAACATCCATGCCATCTACATCACTTGAGTTTGAATTACCTACATTACCTCTATATTGTCTTGAGGACATTTTGGTTCCTGTCTTTCCAACCTCATCGGGATGAACACTTTCAAGTGTTTTAGTGAGCCATTTTGGTGGAACTTTTTGAGATGGTCCAGGTTGGTCAGCTAATTGGGATGGTGTTGGGTTCTCATCAAGCCTCAACTTTTCAATCTTATCGATCACATCATCCAATTGAACTTGAAGTTATAATGAAGTGGCATGAACTTCTTCATGTGGGGAAGATGTAACTTCGGAAGGAGATTCCAAAGATTGACCCAAGACATGTATCCCCCCTTCAATATGAGTAATCTCACCATCGAATTCATGTTATGTCTTTACATAAGTAAATTTGTCCAAATGATCAAGCTACCTCTCAATAGTTTCATCTTTCTTCGTGGATTCAAGAAAGATCACATCTCTAGAAAGGATGAACTTCTTGTTTGTCTCATCATAAAGACAATACCCCTTGGTGGTATTTGATTACCCCAAGAATATGCACTTTTGACTCCTTCCATCAAGTATGCTTCTTTTCTCTTTAGGAATCAAGGAATAATAGGTGGAACCAAAGACCCTTAGATGCCTCATCGAAGGAATGTGGCCATACCACATTTCATATGTAGTCTTGTTTTTGAGAGCATGAGATGGACACAAGTTTTTGACATAAACTGCAAATAGAACTGCATCATCCCAAAACATCAATTTAACATTCTTGAAAAACATCATGGAACGAACCATATTTAAGAGTGTCCTGTTCATTCGTTCAACCACATCGTTTTGTTGGGGATTGTATGGAACTGTGGTTTGATGTTTGATCCCATGTTGGTGAAGGTAGCTTTCAAATTCATTATATGTATAGTCTCTTTTATTATCAGTGCGAAGAGAGCCAATACGAGTTTGAGCTTCATTTTGAATCC
Organism: Picea mariana; assembly: GCA_032191745.1. Classification (NCBI taxonomy): domain Eukaryota; kingdom Viridiplantae; phylum Streptophyta; class Pinopsida; order Pinales; family Pinaceae; genus Picea; species Picea mariana. Next base: position 16,969 of record JASDQU010025941.1, on the reverse strand, counting down.
ATACATGAATTTTTTTAAATTTTTCAAAAGCTTGTGATTTACCTTTCAGCAAGTACACCCTACACATCCTGGTGTAATCATCAATAAAATACATTATGTATTTATTTCCATTTGTAGAAGGAACATGCATAGGGACGCACAAATAAGAATGAATCAATTCAATTTTTCTACATGCTCTGGAAGTAGAATCATGGAATGGTTGTTTTCTATGCTTTCCAAGGATACAAGCATCAATTGTTTCAGTTTTCTAGGAATAATAGGTAGACCATAAACACAATTATTTCTCAATAAACAAAGACTGGCATAATTGATATGACCAAATATAGTATGCCACAAAAGACTAGATGGCATTATATCTTCACTGTGATTAGAGAGGTATGCAAAATTTTGTGTATGGGAAGATGTCCCATTCAACTTCAATAGTCTTCCATCTTTCATTATGGTCATAACAAGCACATTTATTCCATAATGTGTGTAACAACTAGCTACAACATCTACACATTTCAAATTTATTTATGTTGCACCATTGTTTTTTTTGGGGGGTCTCATTTGGGCATATCAAAACTCTATCTGATTACAGACTTAGATGTAATTTTGAGGTCTCTTGTCACCTTCCACACTCTTGTGATTTCTAACATACTTTATCTCAGTCAACCCTTCACTTATTGAAGGTTATTGCAATCAGTGTCTCCTCCTCATTGGTTTGAAACTCTCTTTGTTGGATTGGTCAATTTTACCTTGTTGTTTCTTGACTTTGTCCCACCGCACATCAATCATTCTCCCTTACCACCTCAAAGGAATCTTTAGCACAACTCTATGAGAGGAAGTAACATTTTCTACCTAGGGAACATCCATTCATACAATTTGTGCATAATATATATATTGTGTGTCTCTATGGCCCTTTCTTTGATATTTGGAGATATATTATCCTTGCTTGTTTACACATGAAAATATTAACATGTTTAGGCATGTTAGGTAGATATAACCCTACTTGATTTATTGTTGATTTTCCATTCTTCAAGTCAAAATAACTACCATTAAATTAGCATAGTGTAGGATAGGTTAGGGTCACACCTAGTTAAATGTTTGATTCACCTACCTAGGAGAAAATTAAACATTAGGTACCCTTTCTAGTTTACCTGATCATTAGAAGTATTAGGAAATTTATCTAATTCTTCTTTTTCAACTATCTTCATTAGGTTAAAGTGATTAGTTAGGTTGCACTCTACTAATACTTGAATTTCATTTTAAATTTTGTACATCAACTTTGTAGATTAAGTACATATAATGAAACGGGTTTATCAACCTAGCTTTTTATACACTTCCTTTGCTTTATATTTCTATAAGTTACTTGATATGTATTTGTTTTTGTTTGTCAAATTAATTAAACCCACATTAAATTAGTATTTAACAACCTTGTAGTTTATTTAAAAAATATTTTGGGCCTAATAAACTTAGAGACCTACCTTATGTTTTCCCTTTTTTCTTTTTTATTTGTTTCCTTTGAAAGTTGGGTGGGAACTCTGATCCACCAAATATATTCATCTTAGATAAGAAAAACCCTAGTTTGATAAAGTGGAGCCCCCCCATCTAGTTTTAGGTTTCTTCCCCCTTGCTTATGATCCTCTCCCTTTTGGATAGAATGTGCTCATTCCACCTCTTACTTCCATGGATTGTATGTTATTCATCTCTTGAGATCGCCTCAAACACTACATTTTTGTGACTCTAGTGGGGAGTTTTCATTAATCCTTCCATTACTTAAATTATTAGTGTCATACCATAACTCCATTGTAATATATTTCATTTATTTTATCCCTCCTTCTTTCTCCCTATCAAACCAATGTTGCCACTACATGTTGGTGACTCCACTTGGGACTTCCCATGACAACCCTTTCCTTACACAAGTGTATGCTTAATCATGTATGTTATTGCATATTTGTCCATGGATACTCCTTGGACTGGTACTCCTTAACCTTGTCCATGGATCTAACTATGCATACTCCCAAAACATGTCAAACCTTTATCAAGCTAATGGAATTTATAATGTAACACCATCAAACCAATATAACGACTACTTCACAAATAATGTCAATGGTATGCCCAACCCAAATCACTCAAATGAACATCTTTAACATGCCTCCTCTTAACAACCCAACTAAAAACATCCCTTGTCAAGGCCGCAACACCTTTCCAAGCATGAACCTAACAAATTACATCAAATGAATATTTCCTAGACAAGGTTATAATCCAATGATGCCAACTTCACAAGTTCAAATGCTTTCACAAAGCATAAACCATACACAACATCACATCAACCATACTTAATTAAATCTAGGTCTTTTCATAAACATGAACATAGTCAACAATATAGGATCCCAACTAGCACACCTTTTGATGCTATCGATTTTTTTTCCCTTTAACTAAATTTGTAATGCAACTCCACTTCAAACTACAAAAAAATAAAATAATGTTCAAACCTCAACCCTTCTTTAAAACACTAATGCAAACATAACCTATATGTGATGTTTATATCTCATTCCCTATGTTTGAAAACTAATTGAAAATTCAATATATACCACAACACCCTACATATTGGGATCTTAGGGTTTTTCTTTCTCTTGAATAGAAAAAACCTTTCTCCTACTCAAACTCAAATCAAACACACTAGTGATGATAAATTGGAACTACAACCAAAGTCATTAAATATAAACTAAAGACATAATTTAGTTGTACTACTATGCCACATTATAGCTACCTTGAATCTCATTCTCATATGGAAAATCCTTTTCATGTTTCTAAGAACACTCTATCAACAAGTCAACATCCAATTGATTAAGTTGAAACTATAGATGAAAATGGCTCACCTACCCCTAATCCTAACATGCAAAGCTGCTACCACGAGCACAATAATGATCACTCTAAACATTGCCATGTTAGTAAAAGAAAGGAATCCAATGGAATACATCCCATAAAAATACCATACCTTTTAGAGTAAATGTTTAACAACTTGCTTCAATGGACATTAAAACTACATGGTAAAAACATGAATTTAGGCTAGTCTTTTGTCTGTTTTTTCTAAAACTAATCGAAACAATGTTGTCAGGAGACTCCATTTTTTTCATTGTTAACTATTCAATTTTGACATAGTTTTTTTTACAATGCATGAGTACATAGATTGTATTGGTGCTTCACTTATTTTTTATAAATGTTTCATGAATCTTTATATGGATGTTTGAAGTCTCCTAATATATTTTTGAACAACATGTCACAAAATACTAACCCAGATTCATGTTTTTTACCTACACCTAAAATATACCAAGTTATGATATCTCAACATGACATTTTGCATCATAATATAAATATGAAACCCTTAAACAACTTGCCCCAAACCAAGCTTAGGGTGACCTACGACTTGACACACTTGACATGCAAACATACATGGTAGGATGTATCAACACACCATCAATATTTACACTCCTAATACCTCAAACTATGTAATTGATCATTCCTTGCCTTTGTTTAACTAATATTAATGGGTGGCTTCCAAGATATCCCTCATTCTCAAATCTTTTCTTGTTATTCCTCGTACCCATCAATCACTCATAACCAGGGATGATTTTAAGGATGGAAATTTATTTTAAAATGTAGAAACCTTGGTGAATCTTACTTGTCCTTCATATGCCAACTATAAATGTTTGGCGATATTTTTGTAAAAATATTCAAATTTCTAAGGATTTTATATAGTTTTTATAGAATTTGGGCGAATCATTTTTAAAATAGTGAATCTCGTTTTTGGAAAAACCATGGAAAATTAGCCCATGAGTGAAATTTAGCCCCTAAAATCATCCATGCTCATAGCTTGGAGCCTCACCCCTCCTTTGAGGGATTCTCCTTTTTAAGGCTAGTCCTTTTGGTATACCCTTGTTTTCAAAACAAGACTCCAACCTTGGAATCTCATCCTCTCCATTAAATTCACACTTGAGGATTCTTTAGGGCCATATCATGAAGGTTCACATGGATATGTATGACTATACTGAATTATTTCCCTACTAAAGGATCTAGGGAACAATGCCATAGATGATAGGATATATAGATGTTTCTTGTTTATTAAACCATACTTTTAGGGCCTAAGATAGAAATGTTTCCCCTAAAATATGTTTTCCTCCTGATAGAAGTAACCTACCGGTCTTTGAACTATGGTGTAAGTCCTAGAGATGGAGTTTTTTCCATACAAAAAGATTAAGGCCAAATTTCATGGATTAAGGGTAATACAAGTACTTATGATAGCCAAAATCATAGTTTGGGACCTAATCCATGTTTTTGGGCTCAAAATCCATATATGTTGCCCTAACCAATGGTATAATACTTGTAGATGGAATCATTTCTCTATAGAATTATCGTTAATCAACATTATAAATTATGGAAAAAAATTAATGATTCATAGCCTTAAACCATGGTTTAGTGCCATAAACCAAGTGTTTTAACCATGATCCATATTTTTGGGGTTTAGAAGCATCTATATGGAATACTTAATGAAATCCTTATTTATGAATGTTATTATATCTTAAAATTGTATTTCTACCATTCAATTATTTATGTGTCTTAATTATATTTTTAAGGCCTAATGATATCTGCATAATGTAATAATGGATATATGGGATCTAATTACTCATAAAAGGTCTAATTGTGGACCTACATGGTGTAATCACAAACTACTAGATTTTTGGGGGTTTACAGTGTTATGTATAGAAACATATCATGTTTGTGTTATATATTGTGCATGCACAATATAACATGCTCACAATATGAACATGCTCACAATATGAACGCTTTAATTTTTTGGAGGTTATGCAATTTAGAATGATGTATTGTCATTTGGAAGCAAATTGTGCTCACATTTGGTAGTTCTCATAATCCAATTTAGAAGATAATGTAGTTGCTTTCATTTTAGGTTCAACACTTTAATTTTTTTTTGGAGGATATGCAATTTAGAATGATGTACTATCATTTGGAAGCAGATTGCCTTTGGTTTGGAAAACAATAACCAAACCAAATAAAGTTTGTTTTCTTAAAGTTAATATCTTTCTATCATTGTTATTTTCAAATATGCTACACTTATTATGTCCTAATAAATTTGAAAACATTTATAGATCTAAGTTTGAAATTTCATATATATATAATATAATATTATTATGAACTTGATTAAAAATGAATTGGATTGTACTTTTTATCTACATTGTTAATTTATCTTAAGATTAAAATGTTATCAAATATCAACATGAAACATGATACAAATATTTTTATGATCACTGAGTTAAAATCACGAGTTGAGTTATCTCATAGGGTGCACTAGGAAATGTCTTACCACATTCATTCATATTTGGAGTTAATGGTGGAGTGTGAGTTTGTTAACAACCACACTTGGGTTCAAATCTTGTCAGTGACACATTAGTCAATAATAATCACATTGGAAGTTTGATCTCGTGTAAATATGAATTAACAGAAAAAAAAATCATAGTTCAAGACAAAGTAATGAAGAAGCATGATAAGGATTAGTAGGCATATACAAATTAATTTTTGGAAAATAAACAAAAAATTAAAGGTATTTTTAAATACTCCATAAACAAAGATGCTATACCATAAGTTTATTCTCATAAAGTATTTCAAATGACAAATAATTATAATATTTAAAAAATTATAACTTTTAATTTGGAATAAAAATTATGAATATGATTATGTAAAAAATACAAGTTATTTGCCATAGTGTAGAAAAAAAGAACGAGAGTTGATCAAATTTATTGTATGGAGCAGGTAAACAAACCCTTCTTTCATAGTATGCCGATCATTATTGATAGTGATCATAGAAACACTAACAAGGAAAACAAATTATGAAGATTGGTCAATAGCTATAGAACAACGTTCAGGGAGACCACACTTTCGGTTTTTGTTTTTCAGGCATCTGCCTTGGTGTTCTCTTTTTATACACATCATTTGGTTTTGTCTTTTCATGTATACCATTTGGTTTTCCATTTCCTAGCACACCATTTGGCTTTGGCTTCTCATTCACAGAGTTTGGCTTTCCATTTCCATGCACACCATTTGGTTTTGGCTTTTTAGGCACAACATTTGGTTTTCCATTTTCTGCAGGTAAATGTAACCGCAAAGCTTGAACTTCTGGCTTCGGACGTTGGAGCTGAATGCCTCTAGATTCAGGATCCTTGTTGAGGGAATCCAAAGCAGACTTCCATTCCCTTCTTTTTGAAATCTTTGTACATTTGTTCAATTCAGTGAATGAAGAGTTGCCTTTGAAGATTTTCTCTCCAAGGCCTTTATCTGCCTCAGCAAGGTCTGAAAGATGATATTGTAAATCAGCTAAATGGTCCTCTTTCTCCACTGTCATGACCCTGGAGGATTCAGAATTCTTGTTGAGAGAATTCAAGGCTGTTTCCAGCTTCCTTATTCTTCCATTAGGGGATATCTGTTTCTTTTCATAAACAGATGTTCTTCTTTCCAAGTCAGTGTTTTTCTCCTCAAGGAACTTCTTTGCCTCAGTAAGGGTTGAAAGCTGATTGTGTGAATCAGGTAACTGGCTCTTTTTCTCCTCTGTCATGTCCAAGAGTTGACTTTGTATATCAAAGATTTGATGGTCTTTTTCCTGTACAGCAACTAAAAGCTGCCTCTGTAAATTAGCCATATGATGTTCAGTCTTGGAAGCAGATTCCTTCATTTCTTCAAAAGAAGATTTAACAGACAGCAACTCTTCTGCAAGTGCTTTATTTCTAGATAACTGTACCATCAAATTTTCCTCCAAGGCCTCTTTTTCTTCTTGGATCCGGTATGAATCACTTGATAATTTATCCATATCTTCTTTGATCTTATTCAGTTGAGCAGTTACTTCACCATATGCTGACTTTGCTGCTGCCAACTCTGTATGCAATCCCCATGACTGATTCTCTAGCTCCAACATTCCAAGATTACTCTCCAAACATTTTTTTGAAATTTCTTCAGATCTCCTGGTTACCTCATCTAGATTCCTAAGAAGCAAACTTTTCTCACTACCAAGAGAAACATTCTCTTCTTGTAATGACTCAATAATCTTTCCTTCTTGTTCATTCTCTTTCAACAATTCCAAGTTCTTCTTCTCCAACTCTCCAGATAATCTACTCAACTCTTCAACCTGCTTCTTAAGTCTACCATTTTCAACATTCTGTTCTTCAACTCTCTTACTCTGAATCTCAAGCAAACGCCGGGTACTGTCTAGCTTCTCCTGTAGCATTTCATTCTCCCGTTGAAGAGACTGTCGTGTTACCTTGTAATGCGGAATTAAATATTTCAACTGTTCCTTGAGCTCTTCTGTATCTCTTTCAGATTCCTTTAGTCGCTCTTTTAGTTCTTCCCTCATTTTCCCTTGTTCTATCAGATCTCCATACAAATTATCCATCTCAGACTTGAAATTTCCTTTGAGAGCTTCAAGATTGTTATTCCGTGATTCTATTTGAGCGAATTTCTGTGACAAAAGAGCCATTTGTTTTCGTGAGCTTTGGATTTCCTCAAGAAGCACTTGATTAAGCTTTCGCAACTTGGATATTTCATCTTCTTGGCAGGCAGACCGGCATATTTTATCATCTTTAGCATCCTTACCAGATATTTGTTCATCTTCGCCCGCTGAAGAGTAACTATTTGAAACTTCACAATTTTCTAAGAGGGAATATCTTTTCTGCCTGCTGTCTCTGCCTCTGCCTCCCGTCATCTTCTTCAACAACCAGAACAGCCTGCCACGAACAGATAAAGCTATGTGATTCTTCCTTATAAATAAACAAACATCAAATCCCTGGCTTCTGGATTCAAGATCTGAAAGCTTAAAAGTGTAGAAAACAAAAAAGCAGGCAAAAAACGTTATCCTCGCGCATTTCATATCTCGGTAGCTGCATTAAAATTTAACTCCAAATAAAGATAACAGAAAGCAGCATTGCGGACTTCTAACCAAATAAATGTTATTAATAGCTACCTCGAGTGGAACCGTTAGCAGCATTCAAACTGCGCTTCCTAGAAGGACGATTTTACAAAAATAGGAAAGAATGCAACCAAAACAATCTTGGAAATATGAAAAATAGGATTACAACCAAAACAATCTTGTAAATCTGAAAGACTTATATTAAAAACTTAAATATAACAGTCTTGACGCTTACGGTGCTAAAATAACAAAAAAACAAAACGGAAAATTTTGATGTTAGCAATTGAAAGAACTGCCTCTATCGTGCAAATTAAGAAAATGACAGGGCTTCCTTTTGGCAAACCGCCTGAAGGATCTGCTAAAAGGCCTGTTTTTCATTGATCCTGCTTGTAGGACTCGTGTTATGAAGGAAGGTCTTTGGTACTGGTGTAGTGCACAAGCCATTTTATGAGACCATGGCAGCGTGGATTTGACCTTTGCTCAAAATCTCTGAATATAGTTTCTATCAGGCATATTATCATTTCGAAGGTTGTTGGAAACAGCCTGAAATTTGAAAACCAATTGGCTGAGTAATTTGATGGTTCTCATATAACAGAGAATACATTTAAAAGTTTTTATTAATCCTGTTTACATGCTAATTCAATTTTTTTAACTGCATTTGACAGACAAAATCCACAAGAAAAATTTTCATGATTACTGAAATGTCAAAAATCCTTACAGGATATGTATGATCCAAACGTGCAGAATGAACTCCCTGTAAACCTCATTTTGGATTTTAGATGCAGAATGAACTCCCTGTAAACTTCATTTTGGATTTTAGACAATACTCTCAGCAATTTGAGTTTGAACTGGTGCCTTTTTAATGTATGTATGATAAGGTTTTATGTTTGTTTTCCTTAATTTTT
>JASDQU010025940.1:2611-13795 GCA_032191745.1 Picea mariana | reverse complement strand
CCTGGATCTAACGGTTGTTTATTCATGCACTTGAGCATTCAACGATCATGACTTAATATGGTCATTTGACCAATCATCCAACATTCCTTCCACTTTAACACAATCTGACGGCTGACAGGAATCGGGTTTGATCTGACGGTTGATGGGATTTTTCATAATTGAATTCTCGATTATCCTATCTTTCACATTTATCACGTGGAGTCATATCAATGGTTGAGAACACTCCTGAAGTGATCTTTCAGTTCAAACGATTGTCGGTATTTCAGGACTTCGTTTGTTGGGACTTCGAGACATGAAACATGTCAAAACTCTCGAGGTGGATTTCATCGATTAGATCAAATGGCTTAGAGATTAGCCATGATCCAACAGTCCAGATCTTCTCTCATGATTTCATGTTTCGCAAGTTCATGCAACACTGTCTTTGACTTTCCTGATCTACGAGTCAACGAAATTCCAATCACTTGCCACGTGTCCTCTTGATCTAACGGATCAGATCATTTCGCTAATTTGGAGTGTTAACTAACTCCTGGGCTTATCCTCCTTGCAGCTCCACTAGATCCAACAACTGATAGGTATTCTTGAAGAAGATCAATGGTCGCGATGATTCTTAAAGCTCACGGTCAACTTCTTGATTGGACTGCTGCTGAGCTTCTCACCCTGATTGGATGGCCGTTGAAGTCTTTCACCATTAATGTTAATTGATCAATTGTTTAGTCTTTTCATTGATCCTGACGACATCTCTACAAGTTGTTCTTCCTCTAGATCTTTTGATCAATGAATCATTGTTGATCCTATCGTGATAAACAATAGTCATGGATTTCCTCTATGTGCAATATCCTATTCCTTCTAAGCTTTTGATCTTTTGATTATTCACTTCTCCTATTCGCTCTTTCAATCTTTTCACACTGTTTGACATCTCTTTCTTAATTGATATATTGTTGATATCATTGACAATATCATTTGTCTTTTAAAAATAGATCATCACATTGATTGTTGACATCAATGATAATCTTAGTTGTGGTTATTCATCATTAACAATAGATCATCACATCGATTGTTGACATCAATGACAATATTTCCAACATAAAGCTTGTACTCTTTCCAATGCAATTGGTCTCACTTAATTTGGATTCTCTGAGAAGACGTTATGACTATTTTACCCGAAATAGATGTTTATGACTAGCTTCAGGAATAGTCAAAAAACCTATCTTCCACAGAGTGTATCTACAAAATTATAATGAATAAAGAGACAAAATTTTTACCACAGGTACCTAGATATGCCTTCTAAAAACCCTATGAATTGCACCATATGAATCATTCTAGAAACAAATTTATAGCGAAAATGGTAATATGACCTGTAAACAAACATACCTTAGAACACATCACCAAAAGACTTCATCCTCCCTTGAAATTTGGCCTTCTTTACTTCAAATTTCCTCTAAAATTAGACTTATATCTCCTTGTTCATTAATAAAATTGTGTGTGTTTAGAAATGAATGTATAATGAGATGTATTTATACCCTTTATGTCACTTCCTTTTAACATTAGGGTCGACATGTAGTTTCTGCTTCAATTCACATTGTCATCCTCAAAAATTCATTTCTCCTCAATCGTGAGAATCCACATGACGTGCCACATACCATCAGAAGCAACATGACTTATACTATCCATCCATGGGTTTTGTATGTGCATGTGTAATTTCCTTCATGTCTATCTACTTCAATCAATTGTGGGGTCCAAGAGCTAATGGCTAGGGTTGAGATCAATGACAACAGCCAATCTTCTAACAACTCCACCATGGAAATCATTCAAGACCCTCTTAACTTTTTCATGGACTAAACACCAATGAAAAAATAAGTCCACACCTTGATGATATAGGGTATAACTAATGAATGAGATAAATCTTAGCTTGATGGTGAATACTTTGATTCTCGTCTTTAGATAACTAAGGTTTGAACCACTGGTTTTGAAGATATATCAATATATCTATGTACTAGGGATCAAAATAATCAATGAGAAACAAATGCTCATTTTCCAAGGACTCACTGACCACCATTTCCTCAATTTATAGTTCATACATCAAATTCGTGAAATCTAAAGACTTCTTGGATTTTGAAGTGGAAAACTTCAATTAAAACTCTTGTAATATGAATATCCATTTGTAATGTCCCCCCCCCCAATGATATGACGTGTTAAAATGTGTTTCATTGTGTTGGAGTTTTATAAAATGATATTTTTTCAAAGAACAATATAATGTTGAAGATGCTGGACAACATGAAACACTACCGACACTAACATATTGACATGTGACTAATGCAATTCAGGACTAACAAGACCCTTACTAAGGTAATAAATCATATTCTTGACTTGCAAATTGTTCTCTTGGAAAAACATCATACCAATGGTGGACTCAAATGTGGCTAGATAAAGAAAAAAGTCCTTATTGTAGTCTGGTGGACTCAATAATGGGACTGACATTAAGGCTTTCTTCAAAGATTCAAAAGAGAATTTTTCTTTGTCATCCCATATAAAAGGTACACCCTTATTTAAAAGGTGCATGAAACCTTTTGCAATATTTTAATATTTTACTATGAATCATCAAAAAAAATTATCCTTCCCTTGCAAACTTTGAAGATGTCCAATACTACACAAGGTAGGCAACTAAACTATCAGCTCAACCTTGAAAGGACCAACCATGATCCCAAACTTGGACACAATGAAACCAAGTAACCTCTTGGATATCATGCAAAATATGAACTTATTTGGGTTCAAATGAATGTTATAATATCAACATCTAGTGAATATAAAATGAAGATGAGATTGATGATGTGCTCAACTCTGGGACCAAGGAGCTAAATCAACCAAATATGCTTCAACAATGTGTTTTGTGTCATGAAAATCATATTACAAAATTTACTAGAATGTTTCACCATCATTTTAAATACCAAACGACATCTTTGTTGGAAGATTGGTTGTTTTCATTGATGTCAACCCTAGTAATTGGTTTTGGACCGCAAGATTGATGAAGGTATTTGGACATGAAGGACAGTGAACATGTAGAAACAACACCCATGGATGGATAGTATACATCATGTTGTTTTCGGTGGTAGGTGGCACGCCACGTGGATCCTCATGGTTGAGGAGAAATGAATTTTTGAATATGACAAAGTGAATTGAAGAAGGTAGTACAAGTCGGCCCTAAAGATAATTAAAGAAAATAATTACAAAATAAGAAAGTGTCAGGTCGGACCTAATGTTAAAAGGAAGTGACATAAAGGGTATAAATACATATCATTATACATTCATTTTACATACACAAGTCGAATTTCAGAGGAAATTTGAAGTAAAGAAGGCCGGATTTCAAGGGAGGATGAAGTCTTTTGGTGATGTGTTCTAAGGTATGTTATTTACAGGTCATCTTACCATTTTCGGTATAACATTTTTCTAGACTGATTCAGATGGTGAAATTAATATGGTATTGAGAAGAAATAGTTAGGTACCTGTGGTAAAAATTTAATATCTTTATTCGCTATAATTTTGGAGATACACTATGTGGAAGATAGGGTTTTTGACTAGTCTTGAAGCTAGTCTTAAACAAGTGTTTTGGGTAAAACAACCATAAATTATTCATAGAGAATCCAATTGAAGTGAGATCAATTTCATTGTAAATAGTACGTGGTGTAGTTTCTTGTGTGATAGTTTCAGAATATGATGTTAAATATTGAGCGCGAGGCATTTTGTACAAGTTCTCTCTCCTGAATAAACCAGAATTGAATAAGGTCTACCATTCTCTCTATAACTTCTTTTTGGGGAGGATTCAAGGAGTGAAACTTGGAGGATTTTTAGAGAATAAATTGAGTAATATTGTCTACAGGATTAGAGTATTCCAAGAATCGAATAATTGAAGAATTTGAAGAAGTCTCGGGAAGCATTATCAAGTTCTATGTGATGGTTGGTTGATGGTGATGATTTAATGTAAAGTTTTATTATCTCTCATATATTCTTGGGTGGAAGGAAGGGGAAAGGATGGAGAGGTCAAACTATCTTGATATTGGAGGATTGTATCTTCCTCTTGGAGGTTTATCCCTCCCTTTATATTTGGAAGTTGTAGCTACCTTTGGAAGTCACTACTTCCCTTGAACAATAACTATTGATTATTTCTCATATATTGTGCATGGTGTATTTTGGGGTATTGGTGTAACTCTTATGCTATTGTTCATTTATCATTGGATATAATTGAATGGTTTAAGTATAAGTTGACAAATATTTTAAATTTTACTTGATATTGATTCACCCCCCTCTCAGTATCAACAGTCTTACGATAGGCTAAAGTACCCCAAGGAGAGATAAACATATTTTTATGTTGGTGTTTCTTCTTTATGTGAATTTGATTATAGTCGAAAAAACCATCCATGAAGGAAAACATTTAATTGCCAACACATTAATTAATGATATGATCAATGAATGGGGTAGGATAATTATCCTTAGGACAAGCCTTGTTAATATCCCTAAAATCAGTACAGACTTGGATGGTACCTTGTTTCTTGGAAACCAAAATGGGATTAGAAACCCATTCAGTTAAATAAAATAGTAAATGAAACCAACATGAAGCAAATTTTCAACCTATGACTTAATGGCATCGACCTTCTTTGGATTAATTGGTCGATGTATCTTCTATCAAAAAACATTATCATACGTCATACATTTTAATTTCATGCACAAAAATCTAAGGATCAATGACTAACATCTCCTCGTAGGTCCAAGTGAAAATGTCATGAAATTCCTTAAAATGGGTAGTATAAAGTTTAATTTCATTAGGAGAATAATATAAACCAATTGATGTGTTTTTTATGACACCTATATTCACTAATATATCAATGAATAATTGTTTTCAAAATATTCACTAAATTCCCTTCTGCATAAACATCACATGTTAGGATGGGGCATTGGTACCACTTAATATAACCAGCTGAAATTAGGATTTGCGTGCCAACCTCTAACGTCTCCAATTTAGGGAGGAAAAATGATCAATGATGCATATATTCCTATGGTATTTTGGACTTGGTTATGGATTTAAGGATAGATTCATATCAACATTCAAGAAGTCATGTGAACTGGCTAGAGGGTTGATGGCCTAAACGGGTGAAGTGAACTAATCATATTCAATATAATGATGGAAATTATGATAATCTTATGTGGTTGTCTATTGGATAGCTTGGTAGAGAATATCAGCCACACTCAATGGCATACTTAACCCTAACTACTCAATATTAGATGGATGAGGAACTACCGAAGGGTCCTGATTGATCGTGAATATGTGAGAGGGAATCAACTATTGAAGCACATGATCCACAATAGAAATAGATGTTGAGGACAAACCTTATGATTCATTAGTACCCAATGAAATCATATATATAGGAGAGGAGTTAACATAATTGAATGGTGGAGGGAGGATGAATGTGCCCATCAGAGATGAATCTTTGAGCATCCCAACACTAATATTGTTGAAAGCACCCTTGGAATCACCAAAGAATGGAACAAATTTGATACCAACATTAGTTCACAAATCAGGCATACGCGATTTAGGTTCATCTATGGTAACCACTTTACCTTGATGAGGAAAGTGGAGGATTCTAAATACCAAAGAAACAATTGTTGTCATTTCATAAAAACAACTACACCCTAATACAATATTATAGTATAAAGGAGCATCGACTACTTCAAACGTTACAAGAAAGGTGATGATGATTTTTTGGGGCTTAAAAGCATGACCATCAAATTATTTCAACATGGTAGACAATGGAACAAGATTGAGAGAACCCAAGGCTCTCTAACAAGACAATGACATCATGTAGGTAGAGGCTCCTTCATCCAAAACACATCGAAATATGTTTGTGCCACATGAAATAGGGATGATTTGAAGGATGAAAATTTATCTCAAAATGTGGCGAATCTTGCTAGTTCGTAATATGCAAACTATAAAATGTTTGGCGATATTTTTGTAAAAATATTCAAATTTATAAATATTTTGTATAGTTTCTATAAAATTTGGGCTATTTTTAAGCTAAAATAATTTTATTCTATAGAATTTGGGTTTAACATTTTTAGAAAAAATGGAAATATGTGAATCTGTTTTTTGGAAAAATCATGGAAAATTAGCCCATGCGAAAAATTTAGCCCCTGAAATTTTCCCTGACATAAAGATACTTCAATTTGGAAATCTATATAGTAGGGAAGCCTAGGACTAATTGGGTTAAGGTCAAATGTATCAAACGAGTTTATAAGGGATCAACTCTACCAATTATATCCAATTCTTTATGATGCACAAGGCATCTCTAAAGGACCTCAAGGGTAGACATAACGCATGGTGCTTGAGCCAAATCCTCAACAATACAATAATTGTAACTCAAGAATTTGGGTTGTGCATATACCTTTGTAATATAAATTTTGAGGGGTGAAGAACCATATCATTGGAGGGATTCTATATTTGTAAAGAGCCACCTAGATGGTATGAACATGGATACTTATTAGTAGGACCACCCTTATTATAGTCATAATTACAAGCTCTTATTTGAATATGAACATCATATTCACACATATAAACATTAGCATTTGTCGTATTTCCACCTTGCAAGGGATTGCCTTGTGTGCCCCCTTGAGGATTTGTAGAGTTTGTTACAACCATTTTCTGCTACTGTAGGGGAAAAAGAGTCATTAGGACAATGGGTTTCTATAGGGATACCCTCTAAAATAAGCATCAATGAATGTCATCCATCAAAGGACACTTGTGAATAGGATGATCTATAGGGTAGATATTGCAAGGAAATTTCATTTTCTTTTTCTCATTAGTACCTCCCAGATTAACATTAGTATCAGGGGAAGTCCCTTGCCTAGAAGTAGAATTTCGCTTTTTGTTCTTATTCTTACATCTAGGTTGTTGATTGTTCTTCATATTTGTCAATTATACCAAATGAACATCAGAGGTTTGGGTAGGGACTGAGGAATTTTAAATGTTTTCATAGTCATCGACGGATTATGACAGATAGTCATTTGTGACATCTGTCCCACAAATTGGCCAACAGAAGAATGGTAAATGGAACCGATAACACCATCAACATGTGGTCCCAGGGTAGGTTTAGGAGGATTTGTTGATGGTGAAAGAGTATTAGGTATCAATTCATACAAAATACAAGTCTGAGGATAGATCAAATCTAGTTGTTGATCATGTAGTATAACTTTCTCTTCTATTAGGGCTCTTAACATTGCGACATTCTTGTTCATATCATGAAATAAATACTTAACAAATAAATCTGTTAGAAATTGGTCTAGATTTTAGCTCTCATGATCATATGTCACTATATTTATTGATGGATATGATTAGAGATATGAGTGGTGATGCTCTAATGCAAGGATGTCAAAAGATATATTCCATATTCATAATGGAACAAAAGTTGAAAATGGGTCAAGAAGGCCATCACTAAAGATGAAAAATCATGAAATGAAGGTCCTGGAAACTCAATATGCAACTTAGCAACACTCTTAGTTATGGTTCATTGGAAAAGATTAAATATCACATGATCGTCCACCAAGGAGTTGGATGAAAACAAAAGGTGGAACCTCATGACATGGGTAGAAGGATATTCTCTAGACCACTTGTCGAAATTTTGGATGTCCGATGGTAATTTAGTCAGTATAAATAACCAAGATGGGCGACGCTTAATGGGTTCATCCATCAATTGGGATATATCTGGTAAGTTCAAGGTAGACAAGAATGGAAACTTAGTTGGAAAACATATTATGGTGGATAAATGATGGGCCTTGTGACCTATATGAAGTCACATATCCCCCCACCCAACTTCCCCCTTGGAAAGGTGTTGCACTAGTTGTGGGGCCAACCCCATGTTGAACATTTCAACCAAAAGGAAAACCTACATTAGGGGTTGTTGACCAACCTATGGGTATACCAGAGATGGGTGGAAACTTGCCACTAATATTGTAACCAAGGCTTTGCTACTTGCTGGAAATGAATCCATACATAGGAAACTATGTGGACACATTGGGCATGCTAAAAATAGGCATACTTAAGGAAGGAATAAGTGTAATGACCAGATGAGTTCCCAAATTAGGATAACTCGATGTATGAGGCATAGAAAAGGGAGTATTCATACCACTAAAAGTAGGTCTAGAGTTGCCAATGATGAATCTTGGGCCTTGTGGCACATTAAAAGTCACATATCCTCCCATTCCACTACCCCATTGGGAAGGAGTTGCATTGGTTGTGGGGGCAGCCCCATGTTGAACATTCCAACCAAGAGTAAATCCTACATTAGGGGTTTCCAATATACCTATGGGTATACTAGAGATAGGTGGAAACTCACTACCGATGTTGTAACCAAGGCTTTTCCCCTCGTTGAAAATGAATCCTGACATAGGTAATTGTGTGGACATGGTGGGAATGCTAAAAAGACACATACGTAAGGAAGGAATAGGTGTAATGATTGGTTGAGTTCACAAACTAGGGATCTTGTTTGCTAAGGCATAGAAATGGGAGTAGTTATCCCACTAACATCAAGTATGGAGGTGCTAATGGTGATTCCTCTCAACATGCTTGAGGTAGTGGGAGTAGTTATTCCCACACTAGATAACCCAATGATGCCTAACATCATATGTGAACTACTAAAAAGGGAATAAGGATCACGTAAAGGTGGTTCAACCACCTTGATAAGAAAAGGGTCTGAAAGCTCTGCCAAATGAGGATTAAAATTAAGTAGAATATTTTCATCGATGGCTTCATTATTGAAGTGTTCAACCTCCTCCAAATATGAGGAATGACCCATATAATTATGTGTGTGTCATTTGGTGTGGACAACTACCGCCTGATGGTTGATGATTCCTCTATATTCAAAGTAACTCCTTGTTTTCTACAAGAGTAGAAAGGAGGTTGGTCAACCATGGTGAAAGGTCTGTTTCAGTGAAAGAAATATAAAATAAGGCCAACTGGACACAAGTCAACATAGAGCACACCTTAAGAATATATAAGCTCCAACATAAAAGAAACTAATAGTCAAAGTGGCCTTTCGAAAACCAACCTAGGATTTTCAAGGCCTAAGACTAATTGGCAAAGGTACAAGAGATAGTTATGGTAACCTTCACACAAAAATATCCCAAGGTGCAAGTACCCTTGTGAATACAAGAACCCTCTAGGGGAGGTGAAATGGAGATTATGCCTCTGCCTCATGTATTGCAAGAACTTCCCACTTGCGGTCACTCATGTGATACCCCAAGAAAATCCACTATGTATACCACTTCACAATCTACGGTTGGGGGGGACATCCATGATTAAAGTATTTTCATATGGGTATGGAATACAAGTCAAATTCATCAACACCGAAGCTATAGAGAAAAGTGGTGTCACCCTTAGGACTTGCCACTTTGATCCAAAAACCCCATACATGTGATATCCCACCAAAAAAACAAAGAGAGGATAATCTTCTCTACTTTCTCATCTTGATTGTATTCTTTGACACATGTTTTAGATGTTTTTTCTCATAAAGTGATCCTTGCTACTAATGGATTTGTCACTCTTTATTCAAGTCTTAGTTTGGTTATGTGGCCCAGAAGAATTTACTCTCCAACCCTACACCAAGGCCCTAGAATCTAGACTAAAATGTGTTTGCTATAAAGAAAATGTCTATTTATTTTTAATATTATGTTTCTTGATCTCTCTCTAGCTTTGGTGCTTCACAAAATAACCTACACAATCATCCAACAAGAAACACCTTTCTCATTCCCCATAACAATAAAGATAAATTGCATGAATAAATTCTTAATCTAATAACTCAAGCTAACTAGAATGACACAAAATCTCCTTAAAGATGCAATAATGTAGTTACCGAATTAATGAGAATTGTGACCTCAGAACGAGAACTCTGGTGCAAAAAACCCAATTTTTTGTGTCAAAAAAAAAAAAATCAACCCCCGTTTCAAAACATGGTGATACAGATAGCACCCATTTTTTGCAGGGTGATTAAAATTGACCTTCAAATCAAAAAGTGATGCTACATGTAGCACTCTTCTTATTTTTGGATTTAAAATTGTGACTTAATTAAAACAGTGGCCTCAATCACTAGTACTATCATGAACAAAGAACTTCAAATTAGCTTGTAAATCAAAATGTTGTATTTGATTTATTAATCAATTTTATTTTAGTTTTTAAATTTACATTAAAAATAAATAAATCGAAAAAAGAAACTCCACATACATTCTTTTTTTCTTTAAAGTAAAAAAAAACACATTTTTCTATTAATTTTTTTTAAAAGAAAAAAACACATTTTCAGAAAGAAAAAAAAAATTATAAAAAACACAACTTTAATGAAAAAACCCTCTTTTCTAAAATGGAAAATGTACTTGTTTAATGAAAATACACAGTTTTTAAATGAAAAAACATATTTTTGTTAATAAAAAACACCCTATTTTATATAAAAATAAGAAATGCATTATTTTGAAAGAATGTTTAAAAATCAAATAAAAATTGAAAAACAAAATTTTAAAAACTAGAATTTAAAAAAAAAAAGGTACAACTATTACTTAAAAAAATCAAACTTAAAAAAAAAATGGAAAAAGAAAAATCAAAACAACGCATAAAAAATATTAATGTGGAAAGGGGGAGGGTGATGCCCATCATTAACCTCCCCCTTTTCACCTCATAGCATGACTCATGCATGAGGTGGAAAGGGGGAGGGTGATGTCAGGGATCGTCTCCTCCCCCTTCCCACATTAATTTTTTTTTTTTAATTTTATGTATTATTTTAAATTATTATTTGTAATTTTTTTATTTTCTTTTTCATTTTTTTAAAGTTTGATTTTTTTAAGAAAATAGTTGTCTTTTATTATTATTAAATTCTGGTTTTAGAATTTAATTTTTCAAATTTTATTTGATTTTTAAATATTTATTTTATTTTTAAACATTTTCTCAAATTATTAATTTTTTTTTTATAAAATAGGTTGTTTTTTTATTAAAAACAATTGTGTTTTTTATTTTAAAAATGTGTATTTTCATAAAATAAGGGGATTTTTCATTTTAAAAATGAGGTTTTTTTCATTAAAAATGTATCTTTTTTTCTAAAAACTTGTTTTATTTTTTTTTCAAAACAAAATTAAATAAAAAATGTTTTTTTTTTTTTT
>JASDQU010025936.1:10413-21136 GCA_032191745.1 Picea mariana | reverse complement strand
CACTCTTCCATATACACCACAAAAAAATGGTGTTGCTAAGAGAAAGAACTACACATTAAAAGAAATGGCTAATTGTATGATCCAATCTAAGGGATTAAGTCTAAATTATTGGGCGAAAGCCATCAACTATGCAAATTACATAGTAAATCACACTCCCACAAAGGTTCTTAAAAATTATAACACTAGAAGAATCTTGGACTAAACTTAAACCAGATGTAAGTCACTTCCGTGTATTTGGCAATATAGCATGGGCTCACATTCTTGATGAGAAAAGGAAAACATTGCAGCCTAAAAGTGAGAAGTGTATATTTTTTGGTTTTTCTGAAAATGTCAAAGGTTATAGAATTCTTCAAACACATTGTAATGAAATTATTATTAGAAGAAATGTTAAATTTGATGAAAATCTCTTGGCCTGCAAGCCTAATTCGACGTTTGTGCCTTCTTTAGCCTGCCAGCCTAATTCGACAGTTGTGCCTTCTTCTATTCTGATTTCTTTTTCAGATGATGATAGTGAGGATGAAAATCCACCTCTGCCTGCTCACCTTCTTCCAGATGAGTCCTTTGTACTTGAACCAACACCAACTCCACTGCTTCCCAGATGGGTCCGTTCAACACAAGAAGCAGCTGGTGATCTTGTCGGTGATCCTTCAGATCAATGTCAGACACATTCACAGTTCCACCAAGCCTCTTCTCTTTTGGCTTAGGTTTCAGAAACTCATGATCAATAGACATTTGCAGAAGCTTTAGGTCATCCAGATTGGGATACAACAATGCATGAAGAGTATCATTCTTTAATGAAAAATGATACTTAGGATCTTGTACCTCTTCCAAAAGGAAGAAACTTGTCAGATGTAAATGGGTCTATAGAAATAAGTATGCATCAGATGGAAGTGTTGAAAGACACAAGGCTCGATTAGTTGCTAAAGGATTTTCCCAAGTTGAAGGAATTGACTATAATGAAACCTTTTCCCCTATAGCCAAAATGAATTCCATTTGACTTGTTCTTTCCCTTGCTGCCTCACATAAATGGGATGTCCATTAGATGGATGTTAAATCCGCCTTCTTGCACGAAGATTTTCAAGAAGAAATCTACATGGAACAACCTCCTGGCTATGTCAAAAATGACTCTAGCCTTTTTTGTTGCCTTAAGAAATCTCTTTATGGTCTCAAGCAAGCTCCCCGATCTTGGTATGCCAAAATGGACAACTTTCTTATTGGCACTGGATTCTCTAGATGCCATTCTGATCCTAATGTCTATACCAAGAAAGTAGGAATCCATCTCATAATCCTTGTCCTTTATGTTGATGACCTTATTCTTATTGGTAGTGACTCAAAACTTTTAAACCATGTGAAAACCAGCCTTACGAAGAAATTTGAAAGGACAGACTTAGGTTTTTTGCACTATTTTCTTGGCCTCCAAGTTTTGCAAACCAACGAAGGAATTTTTCTTTCCCAGTATAAGTATGCTTGTGACCTTCTTCGTCGCTTTCACATGAACGATTGTAAACCAAACCCTTATCCCTTCTAGTCTGGAGCCAAGCTTACTGCCACCTATACTTCTCCCAAAGTTGATGCCACCGTCAGTTATTTGGTAGCCTCTTATACTTGACTCATACCCGTCCTGATATTTCCTTTGATGTTGGTATTGTTTCTCGATATATGCAAACACCCCATGAAATCCATTGGAAAGCAGCTAAAAGGACACTTCACTGTGTCCATGGTACAATTCAGTTTGGGATACATTACAGTTCAGGGGGGACTCCTTTATTGGTTGGTTTCACTGATTCATATTAGGCCGATGACCCTGATGATCAGAAGTCTACTACAAGTTATGTTTTCAGCCTTGGTTCAGGACCTGTCACTTGGGCCTGTAAGAAACAACATCCTATTGCACTTTCTTTAGAAGAAGCAGAGTACCGAGCAACGGTAAATGCAAGTCAGGAAGCCTTGTGGCTTTGACAAATCCTTTCAGAGTTTGGATTCCAGCAACAACATATGACCATCCTTTGGTGTGACAATCAGAGTGCCATCAAGATCGCCAAAGACCCAGTTCAACATCAGCATAGAAAACACATCGAGCTACACATGACTTCATCAGAAAGCTCATTCATGATCAAGTTATGGAAGTGCTCTTTTTCCCTACAGAAGATCAAGTTGCAGACATTTTCAAAAAGTCTCTTACAGAAGAAAATTTTTACAAACTTTGATCTATGTTAGGAGTTCATGAAGTTGTCATTAAGGGGGGATAGACTCTAATGCCTCCTTCCCTCTCCTATTGTGTCACCATTGTATATCCTTCAATCCTATCCCAAGTTGTTCTTAAGGGGGGATGCTAGGATATTTAGACACTTAGGAGTTAGTTAAGATCTACTTGGTCTAATGTGTCGTTAGGTAAAAATGTGTTTCTTAGTGTGTTTCTTTAGTATGCATTAGTATGCATTTGTAGATAGGAAATTAGACGATCACGATATGTTCCCAATATAGAGTGATCTGACAGTTCATACTCTCCTCAATCTTAACGACCATTGATCTCTGGATTAACACCCGATTGGTCCACGATCTCTATTTAAAGAGCATGGAGGGTCATTTGCCGATGATCGATTGTGAGAAAATATCTTGTAAAATATCTCTGTAATCTTTTTCTTTTGCATTAATAAACTACTCCAAGTGGCCATGTTGGATGGGGCCGTGGATGTTTCCCCGTAGGGGTTTTACCACGTGAATTCAACGGTGTGTTGATCTTTGATCTGGTTATGTGAGTGGTTACTGAAGTTGTTCATCCTATGTTGGAATACCAGTGTTGTCAAATAGGTCTCGCTGAGGCATATGGGAATTCCATGTATTTTCTACAGAATTTGGATTAGAATATGTAGGAATTTGCTGAACATGATCTTGAAACATACCTAGTGTGTGTGCCTGCCATGGTCTTCTTGTTGCAACATCGAAAATAGATCCAGTTACTCCACTTTCACCTTTATAAACTAATTTGAGTCTTGGAAGTGATGGACAATTTTACATTGAATGATCTTCTGTACATATGCCACAAACTTGAATACTATCCAATGGACAATATCTTGTGGATGCTTTTTACTACATCYAAGGAAAAAAAATGATAAGACTTCAATTTGTTCTTTATGTTTCTTTTTATATTTTAATGTATCAATTTGAGAACCTCATGTACTTAAGAGACCAATTTTGAAATTTTCTAACAAATTTCATAATTTTTCCCTTGTTATACTCCCAATAGTTGATTTAGTGACTTTGTAAAGAACATCTCCTTGTCCTTTTCGAGCCTTAGCTCTTCCCCTGGAATACTTCCCGCATATCTAAAAAAAATGTTCAAATGGTAAATATGAAATATCACCAGATCCCATGAGGTTAAGAATATCACTATATTCGTCACGAATACCTTTTAAAAATATAGTAGAAACAATATCAAAATTTAAAGAACTATGTTTTGACTTTTGCAAATTGTACAAAAATCTCTCCAGATAGTCCTCTAATCTTTCATCCCATTGTTGAGCCATCCTAAAAATATCTTCTTTGAAATCCCGTGGTCTGCAATAAGCTTGATATTTCTTAAGGAAATTTTTTCTCATGGTGTCCCAATACCCAACGGTATTTTCTCCTAGTCCCATAAACCATTTTAAAGCAGTTCCCTTCAAAGTGGAAGGAAACAAACGAAGCTTGTGAGAATCAACGATATATCCATATGTGTGACATAAAATATCAAATTCAAACATAAATGGATTAGGTTCTTTAGAGGCCATACCATGAAAGTTAGAAAGAATTGAAGGTGGAATGTTTTTCATTTTTAACTCATTTCTGAATGTTGTAGGTATGTCTAATATAGGAAAATCGATAGTAACTTCTTCTTCTTCTTCTCCTATTCTTTCCCTTTCATCATTGAGAACTCTTTCTGTTTCTCTTCCTCCTTTTGGTATTCTTTCTCAATATCCACCTCTTGGACCTGTTTCTCTTTCTTGTCCTCCTTCTGGTATTCTTTCTCGATCTCCACCTCTTGGTCCTCTACCTGCTATATCAGATTCTTCATCAACCATTTTATTCTCTCAAAAGATCCAAAATTCTTTATTCCAACCTTTTGGTTTGTCTTATTGATCCTCAAATTGTTCAATAGTTTCTTTTGTTTGTGTATGCTTTGAGCTCTTTGCAACAATACGTTTCCTGGTATCCTTTTTATTACCTACAAGCAAGTTAGTAGTGGGGGGTTTTGTGGATTCTTTGATGAGTGGTTTGGTAGAGAATTTAGTAGATAGTTGTGTAGATGATGTATTAGGTGGTTTTGTAGATGACTTAGTAGGTAGTTGTGTAGTTGATTTAATGGGTGGTTTTGTGGGGGGTTTTGATTTTTATACAACTTTTTTTTTTTTTTTTTGTTTCTGAGATAGATGGAACAACTTCTTTTTCTGATTTAACAAACATACCTTTACTATCTATAGTTCTAACTGAGTTATTCATGCAAATCACACATGACTAGGTCTCGTGAAGACTCACTAAAGTGAACATGTTTGACTATATAACTATAGGAATTCTATAGTGAAGTCATCTTTGTATCTTACCATCTTCACTCCTCCTGGTCCTAAATGCGTGAACAAACAAAATACAAAAATCCTTTTTATTTTTTAATTTTATGAAAACTAAATATTTCAAAACCAATTCCTGTAGCACCTCACTAACAACGACACCAAAAATGTCCGCATAATTTATTTGCATAAATGAGACACTATTATGTTAATCTAGGGTTGGTAAAATTGTGAGGCACAATCATTGTATGCGAGGGAATTAGCTTTGAAACTGTTCTACAATCCTTTAGACTATGAATGAAATTCAAAATTGACAATGATAATCAACTATTAATGCAGTATCTTAACTAATTATTAAAGGGAAAATTCAAACTAACTTAATTTTAAACTATAACTAATTCTTTCAATCTAAGTTTATCACAGTTTCACTGGTAGAAAAATGGGTTACAAGATTTTAGTTCCTCTACAAGAGATGACTCTTGTAACAATACTCCGTTAACTTGTGAAAATTAAAGATGGAAAAGAATACTCAATACACACATTCAAAATGAAAAAGATTCTAGATTAATATCTAATGCTTTCAATCTATAGTTATCACAACCTCATTGGTGGAAAACTTAGGTTGCAAGGTTGTATTGCCTCAATGATTGTAGTCTCTTGCAATGGTACTCTATTGACTTGTGAGAATTACATATTGTAAGGATGATAATCTCTCATTTAAATGAAAAGGGTTTTAAACTAAATTCTAATTTCTCCAATTTAGAGTTATCATAATCTCAATGGTAGAAAAACAAGATCCAAAGTTATGTTGCCTCAATGAATGTAGGCTCTTGTAGTAGAAAAATGTTGAATTATGAATGTTATATATTGTAATAATGCTAATAAATCATCTACTAATTAAATCAATTGAAATGAAAATTGAAATAAAATTTGTGTTTCATTCTAGAAATTAAAGAGTTGATCTATAAACAAGAGAGTGAGATGATTTACCAAAATAAGAAGCTGTAGAAAAACAAAGGTATACACATAAATTTACAAGAGTGACATGAACTAGAGAAAGGGGGMCCTCCAGGCTTGGCACACACACAATAAGAAAACAACTAAATGGAGAAAATCATAACTCTTTTATTGATCATAAGAAATKTTTACAATCTTCAGTTCATAGGTTCTATCTCTATTCAAAATTTTCTCAAAGCTTCATTTTCATCTTATTTATATAGGGTGAGATATAACTGTTAGYTGATAATTATTCTCATAGAGTAATGATATAACCAACTAGATTATAAGTAAATTTGATTCGATCCCGATTGAGTGATTTATCCTCAATTTCGTGAATCAAGTTGAATCCATGTTTATGCCGCGATGGAATTTCCTGTTGATACTTGCGTTGACTGGAGCATTTATGAGAGGATTTGTAACTCTTTTACTCACATCCAAGGGGACACACACCATAGTATGAAGACATGGATCATAACCCACATGCCCATTTTCTCCAGGTCGGTCTTCAACCATCTAAATGAATGACAGATTACAAGAACAAAGTTATTTATGAAAATTTTGATAAAATCTGAGTTTTGAGTATTTTAACTTGCTAATTCTTAAAAATTAAAAATAAAATAAGAAATTACCTAATATTCCTTTGAATGTCTTTATTAAGACAATATGGATGGAAAATTTACCAAAAAGAGAGATAACATGGTAGAATTGACATAGGTTTAGATGCTTTCTTGCTGACAAAATAGAGTACCAACATTCCCCATGCAAAACAAATTTTTGACAAAATTGTTTTTCTCCCCTTTTAAGATTTCTCCAGCTACTCTGAGTAAAGAATCCACACTTGGTATAGAAGTTTTACTAACTTTCCTTTGTTTTTTAGCTGAAGCCTTTACTGTCAGTTCCTCTATTTAGGATTTCATAGTTTTCCTTAGTTTATACACGTTGGAACTCTGTCCTATTGCTTGAGTCTTCTCTTGAACAATATTTTCATTTGCCTCTTTCAGTTTCTTCAACTCCTCCTTCAATTGGTCATTTTCATTCATCATTTTGACACTATTCTTCTTTAAGAGTTTATTTTTTGTTTTAATGTGCCTTTCTAAAACTTGCATTTCCTTGATTTCACTCTTCAATTCCCTAACCTGTTTCTTTTTCTTTTTCAATTTTGAATTTGAGATCAAGGTGGAGAGTGGTACCTGGTCCTCTTCTAGTCCAAAAATCTCTCTTTTTGTAAAAGAGGTATCTATAGGCATGTTTTCTTCCATTTGATCCATATTTGGAGAAACTTCCCTATCAATAGCCTTTGGATGCAATTTTCTTGTTGAAGAAGGTTCTCCTAATTCCATGTTAATAACTAGTAGAGGTAGTTTTATTGATGAAGACATTTCTCTTACTTCCTTCTCGTTGCTTTCTAAATAGTCATATAATTCATGTTGAATTCCATCAATTTCAGGGGTTGACCTTGATCTTGTTCTATAGTATTCAATCCTGTATCTTTTTGCAATATTCAGAAACCCTCGGTCTTGCTACTTGTTCTTTCAAGTCTTCTGTTCATAGCCCTTGTTAATTTTCTTCATGTATTCTTTCCAATTATCTATCTTGGGTTTTCATGAACTTCTTGGACTTCTGTATCATCTAGTACATTTCCTACAACATTTCCTGGAACATCTTCTATGTTTTCAAATTCATGTTTAACTATCATTTTGATTATCCCATGATGATATAAATACCTGTGCATGTTTTTAGTTTGTTTTTGGATTGCTTTGGACATCTTTGTCAAACTGTGTAATAAGTAATAAGGTATATTTAAGGGCTTATCATCATTCAAATTCAACAAAAGTATTATGTGGTAGAGGAAAATGAAGCTAAATCTGCCTTCACATGTGATGTATTTTTGGATAAGGAAGACAATATATTTCCATGGGTCCTTTAACCATAATATTGGAACCTCTGCTGCCCGGTTCATGTTCTTTTGTCTATTCCTTAAAAGAAATGGTGTCCATTCTTTCAACTCCATTATTTTTTTTAAAACAAGTTTTCACCAGTTTGTGGAAGTCCTATGATTTGGGACAACATGTGTTCAGAAACATGGAATGTTAGGTTACCTACTTGAGCCGATTAACCATCAAATGTTTGAGAAACCACTCTTTTTATTTCCACATTATTCCATTTGAATTTTTCAAAGAAGTCCATCCATCTCATTCTTCTGATAATTACACTGCTTTGTAGATGAATTCCCACTAGCTTGACCCTAGTAGGTTCAAATATCACTACCATTGATTTTGAAACCCTTCCTTTGAAGAACCCTCTTCTTCATAAGCGCTGTTCTCCAAGCTCCATTCTTCATATTTTGTTCTTATAATTTATTTCTCAAAACTTTGTTTTCTAATCCCTATTCTTCAAATTCGTGCCTCAGAGCTATGTTCTCTGATTTCTTATTTTAACAACAAAACCCTCAAGCTCTATATTCAATATTCAAAACCCTAAATCTTGGTGCTTTCTTGTTTCTATGTACGATGGAGGGATGACTAATATTTGTTTCCCCATAATTTAAATTGCATGTCAGCATAGGAAGTTGCTTACTCAATTTCACCAGAAGTTTCTAGTTTTTGTAAGGTCGGGATGGGTAAAATGTGGATTAGTTATAGGATTATATAATGACCACTCAAATAATGTATGGAGTGGTAGTGGTAGGAAAAGGTTGATAAAAATGGATTATTGGTATGTTTGAGTAGTGTATAGTTAGGATAAAATAATAGATAATGGCATATGGTAGGGAAGTTATGATTGGTTTTAATATGGAATAAATGATAGCAATGGTATGAGTAGAATAGATTAGGTAGGATAGGGAATGCACATATATGATCAAAAATAAAATCATATAGGTAAATTTATTTCATTTTTTAATTTCTAAGTCAACAATTTAAAATATCAAACCTAGATTATACCAATTTCTTGGATTTTGAATGCTTGAAGCTGAAATGTCTTTAGCTGATGTAGTCTTGTAGCTTGAATGTCTTCATAGGTACTTGATGCAATCTTCTTTTGATCATGTAGTCCACTTTTCTTTCTTCCTATTCAAGTTATTTGTTTCTTAATTGGAAATAAAACTAACCCCTCCTGAATACTTTATATCATATGCTGATTTGTAAGGTAGAAAACATAAAATCTTTTGCAAAATATTACACTAACCATTAAAATTGTTTTCTACAAATGAAGGAGATTGTGCTTCTAAGAAAACTTTGAAAGAACCTCTGTAACCTAGTGAGATGATTTCATAAATTCTGTTTTTTATCACAAATTTCAAAACTGTTAAAAGATTTTATTAGATCTTGTAATTATTGAACAATATATCCCGTGAGAATTTTTGCCAGCCAATTTCTTGGTTTTCAGGCAAAAATTCAAGTCTAGTAATGCCAAAAAAATGTTTTTTTCTACTAAACTTGTTTTCACATCCATTATCCATTGAATCTCTCTGAAAAATAAATTGTTGATCCCTCCATATTTACAAGATACATATGGTAATCATTGGGTAGGCCTTTTATTGAAAATTTTTGTTAGCCAATTGCTTCATTTTCCAACAAAAAATCAAGCTTAGATTGTGCAAGAATATCTGGTTCTCACAACAAAACTTTTTTTTTTTTAATTATATATATATATATATATATATATTCTTTGAAAAGTAGAATTCAAGATGAAAGAGGGGTAGGAGTATCACTTATTTTACCCACAACTTGCATCTTGGCTTGCTGAGACAATTGAGAAATAAAATCATCTCGACTCATTGGCTTGTTGTATATTTTCAACCCATGCACATTGATCACAAATGAAACTCCACCCTCAACAATTTTCTTCACATTTACAGAACCATTGTCGAACACTTCTTGAATTTCATAAGGCACAAGCCAATGAGTGGTGACTTTTCCTTGAAAATCCTTGAATTTGGAGTCAAAGAGAAAATCCCAATCACCAAATTTGAATTGATTTCTCTTGATAAACTGGTCAAGCCACTTCATCCTTTGTTGTTGAATCAAAGTAGTTTTCTATAGAGCATCTTATGAGATCTCATATAACTCATTTAGTTGCATTATTCTATGTTTTTGAGCCTTTTTCAGGTCCATTCCTAATTCAGCTACAATTATAAAAGTTTGAATTTGAAATTCAACAGGAAGTAGGAGTTGCTTATCGTACACTAGTTTATAAGGGGTAAAACCAATAGTATTCTTCCATGATGTCCGGTAAGCCCACAAAGCCTCTAGAAGCCTATCTACCCAGTCCTTTCGATGGAGTTGGGATATCTTTGTCGTGGTTGCTTCCAATACCTTGTTTATAGATTCTACTTGACCATTAGCTTGCGAATGTTAAGGAGTGGACTTACAATATATTATCTTGTATTTTTCAACAATCTCTCTCACGAGCTTTGAAGTAAATTGTGCTCCTTGGTCAATGAAAATTTCTCTTGGAACCCCAAATCTAACAAAAATACTTCAAATTGGGAATTGACTACTTCTTGTTCAATTGCTCATGATAAGGATTTTGCTTCCACCTACTTTGTGACATAGTCAGTGCAAACCAATATGTGTCTTTTTCCTTAAAACATGAGATTCATAGGACCTATGAAATCCAGAGCCCATTTCTCAAACGGCTCCACAAGAGCTTTAGGCTGTAGGGGCATCTCATCTATTGTTGTTGGTCGACCCATTCGTTGGAAACTATCACAATTTCTCACATACTTCTTGGCATTTCTGAATAGAGTTGGCCAATAGTATCCGAGATAAAGTATCTTATAAGCATTTCTTTTATCTACAAAATTCTCACCACATGGTTCATCATGACATGATTTTAAAATATCAAAGAATTCATCCTCTCTAACACACCTTTGCATTATCGAATCTTCCATTGTACAAAAAATATCTCGTTTGACCCATGAGTATTTAGCACTTAATTTGATTACCTTATTTTTCTCTTATGATGAAAAGTGCAATGGTAACTTCCCTGTGGCTAAATAATTAGCTATATCTACAAACCATAAAAATTTAGTAGATATAGAAAACAAATGCTCATCTAGGAAATAATATGCTATTGGAACATTGTCACCAAGATTATTAATGTGAGAAAGAAAGTTTGCCACTTGATTGTACTTTCCAGATCAATCTATGACAATAATATTGAATTCTTGCAATAAT
>JASDQU010025934.1:17170-29731 GCA_032191745.1 Picea mariana | reverse complement strand
CAATGAGGGCTTCAAGCTCCCTAGAGCTTGCTGAAACTTCAATGGTGAAAAACATGCAAAAGAAGTCTTCAAATGGCATTGATAATAGTGCCAATGGATTTAGGACATCCAAAAACCCCTAGCTGGGCTTTTACGGCACCTCAATTGGCCAAAAGATGAGGAAGATAGGCCTCCTACCATTTTCCTCCTTCAAGCTTGCTGAAACTGGTTCGCCAAAACGCACCCTTGTTGCATGAACCTAGCACACATGCAATAAATGGTGTGAAAACCCAGCACACACACACAACCAAATAACCATGCAAATTGTAGGATGGTTATGGGCACGCCAGCCCCCTAACCGCCTAGCACCTGGGCATGTGGGGAGTTACAATATGACCGCAACTTTAAAACCAAACCGTTTGCCAACCGTTTGAAAATTAAGCCCCTCCGCGCTTCGTATGGTCATATGTATGAAACCACGGGCTATGTATTTAAAAACCCCATGCACGTTTTATATGGTGGTCACATGTATTAACACATAGAACCGGGGCCAGCTCCATTGTAACACCAAAACACAACTCTCGCGCCCTTTACATAGTCATGTGGTAAATACACAAGACCGCGGCTTAAAACAAATCGCACGCCCCTTGTATATACATATCAGTCACATGGTAAATGTAGGTGACCACAGGCTGGGGCTAAGCCCCAGCCTGACCCCCGCGCCAACATACAATAATGTCAAACATAAATAAATATACTCCCATATACATAACAAGACATAAAATGTGGCGCATTGGTTGTTCGGACTATGTTAAAGCCTTTACACGATGGGGAGGTCCGGGGGTTGAACCCCACGGCCTCCATAAAATTTTAATTAACAAACAAAATAGACCAATACTGGGGTGCCACGTGGCACCATGCCATTTGCCCAAAATCTTCCACGTGTCGCAATCTGATTCGCTCACTATCAACCAATCAAAAATTGCCACGTCACCTATGCCACATCAGCATGTACGGTCAAGCCACATCACCTCTTCCAAGTCAGCGTACGGTCATGCCACATCAGCCTATACGGACTGACCAGTCAGCATCCTTTTTTTGCCTGTTTGACTTTTCGAACAGATCGCGATATCTCTCGCTCCTGACGTCCATTTGAGACAAAACAAATTGCGTTGGGTTCATGATGACGAGGGATACGCTCTCGTTCATTTTGAGGCAATTTCGAGAACATTGATTTTTGAGCTAAAATTTGACCCCTGGTCCAGATTTTGATCAGTGACAAATTCCAATCTAAAACAAAATTAACATATGCATCAGATACATAATTAGAACTTCTAGGTATGTGATGATAAGTAATCAAATCAAAATGGCGTTCTAAAAGTCATATCCATAAGAATTGTCGAAGTAGAATAGGGTCTCACACATGGTAACTATCGTTCAACTGACATACTACTAACTAGGAGTCCAGGTGCACTTATAACAAGTGAATACCATGTGAAATGGCATCGCATAATAGTTATATAATAGCACTATACTCAACCACATTATTCATGGATGGCCCTAGGGAAACGCCACCTGAAGACACCAGTAGACCCTTGGGTGAGTTTAAAACCCAAGCGATGGAAGCCAAGTTCCGTGTCTGATGTCTGGCCCCGTCTGTGAATCCTAAGTAGATCGAGGAATCCATTGACATCTGCCAACCAAGGGAAAACTTGATAAGCAAGTTGAAGATAAAAACAAAGGGAAAATATATATACACTAAAATGCATTAGTATATAAAGAGTTATGCCCAAGGTTGGGGCTCAAGCATAATATATTTTCAAATAGATCCCATTCCTGGGCTCATCCATCATGTTCCCTTCATAATATTCTAACTCATAGGATCCTTTTTCTAAGACACGTTGCACAATATAAGGATCGTGCCACATGGGTTTGAAATTGCTTGCCCCCAATGGTTCTTTGGCTCAATCATATAGAAGGAGCAATTCACCCTCGGTGTACAGTCAAAGATAGACAAACTTATCATATTGGACCTTGACGCATCTTTTATTCTCTTCGATAGTCGTGGAGGTGTCTCGACGTTTCTCCTCTAGACTCTCTATGTGTATGAGGCATTGTTCGAGATCGGAAGTGTCACGTAGGAGTGCAACTTCCAATCTAAGAGAAGGGATTTTGCATTCAATAGGTAAGATTGACTCCACACCGTGTACTAATTGGAAAGGAGAAAAATCAGTGGAATTTTTAACCAAGGTTCGGTATGCCCAAAGTGTTGGGTAAAGCATGATATGTCAATCATATTTTCTCTAGCTGACAGTTTTCTGCAAAATGGTCTTGAGAGACTTGTTTACGGCCTCTAATTGTCCATTTTCCTGGGGGTAGTAAGGGGAAGAATGACCATGTCTAAACCCCAGTTTTGATGACAATTCTTCCATCATTTCATTCTGAAAGTGACTTCCATGATCAATGACAATCTCACTTGGGATTTTGAACCTGGCTATAATTTGATTGAATACGAAGAAGACAGCAGTCTTACCATCAAATTTAACTGTAGGCATGGTCTCATCCCACCTAGTAAAGTAATCTACGACCATGATAATGTGTTGATTCCCCCCAGTCGAAGTTGGGTTGCAATCCACAAAATCTACCCCCCACTTGGTGAAGGGACCAATGATAACAGCTGGATGGAGAGGAGATGGATGCGAGCGCATTTTCCAAGTGAACAACTGGCAGGGGTGACACTTCTTAACCACTTCTATGCAATCTTTAAAAACAGAAAGCCAAAAATAATTGGCTCGCAAAAATTTCTGGGTTGTCACAAGCTCGGATAAATGACCACCAAAATCCCCACTATGGCAGTCATTCAGAACAGACTCGGATTCTTCATGATTTAAACAACGATGCAGGATATTTTATACTCCTCAACGATAGAGAGTGTTTTCAATGATAAGGTAATTCTTATCTTGGTATTGTATACATCATTGGTCATCTCACGAGAGATGTTGAGGTAAATTCAAAGTTTGAATATAGAGAACAATATCTCCATACTAGGGGTTTGATGATGAGACAAGGAAAATGTTTTCATCCACAAATGAATCAACATGAATGGAATCCTCATCTAACTGAGGGAAGTCGAATATTAAATCTGCAAAAACTACTGACTTTTTAGACTTCGCAAAAGCGAAATCGAGATCGAATTCTTGTAGAATGACAATCCATTTATTGTACTTTCCCCCTATGATATGCCTAGTAAGGACGTATTGAAATGGATTGACATCGGCAATCACAATAGTTTTGCAAAGAAATATATAGTGTCGTAATCGTTGGACTGCGTGAATGGTATCCAAAGCTATAGTTTCAACATGACAATATTTGAGTTCAGGGATGACTAAGTTTCGACTAATATAGTAAATTATGTGCTCCCGGAGCTCATAATCCTCCTGAAGCAACACCATACCAATCCTCTCTTCGGACGCAAAGACATAAAGAAATTAATCTCTACCGTAGTCTGGAGACTTCAACATAGGCGTTGATACCAAGGCTTTATTCAAAGCATCGAAGGATTCATGGGATCGCTCATCCTAGATAAAAGGAGTGTCCTTCTTTAAGAGATGCATCAAACCCTTAGTAATATTGGCATAGTTCACTATAAACCATCATAAAAAGTTATCTTTCCCTTGTAAACCTTGAAGTTGACGAATATTGCACGGGGGAGGTAATCGAAGTATTGCCTCAACCTTTAACAGATCTACCATGATCCCATTCTCAAAGACTAAAAATCCTAGAAGTCAACCTGACCTAATGCAAAAGATGCATTTATGAGGGTTCAAAAAGATGTGATAATGGCGACATCTTTCAAAAACTAGTCAGAGGTGTTTATGGTGATCCACTCTCTTATGGGAGTGAGAAGAGAGATCATCGAGATAGGATTCGACTATGTTCTTGAGATCATGAAATGTGAAGTTCATAGCTCATTGGAAGGTTTCTTCGACGTTCTTAAGGCCGAAAGGAATCTTCTGGTATGTGAAATTACCCCAAGGGAAAATAAATGCCATCTTATGTTAGTCCTTAGTCTTAATCTGAATTTGGTTATACCCTAAAAACACATCCATAAAATAAAAAAATTTGCTTCTTGCACACTCGTCGAGAATCTGATCAATGAAGGGTGTCAGGAAGTTGTCTTTGGGACAGGCTTTATTCAGGTCATGAAAATCCATGCATATGCGGATGGTTCCTTGTTTTTTATTCACAGGAATAGGTTTGGATACCCATTAAATCAAGGGAACCGGGTAGATGAATCCAGCATTAAGAATTTTTTCTACCTCTGCCTTAATAGCAAGGGCCTTCCTAGGATTGACAACTCTAAGTAGTTGTCGAACAGGCTTTGCATCCCAGTAGGTTTTAATCTCATGTTCGACAATCTGAGGGTTGATTCCTGGCATCTCTTCATATGACCAAGTGAACACATTGTGAAATTATTTGAAGAACTCGGTGTAGATCAGAATTTCTTCTGGTGAACAATCCGCACCGATTATACATTTTCAACCTTGTTAGGAATACAAGAGATATTGATCATGACAATAGGAGAGATACTCGCCATGTTTCCTTTGGCATAAATTTCATTCGTATCAAATGGAACTATGGCGCGACTGACTATCTTGCTCAAGGTAGATCTAAAATCATCTTGTTCGATGGAAAGCTCATGGAGAAAATATGAGCGATGATGCATATTATCCTATGGCCTATCAGAACTATTCATGGCCTCTATGATAGCTTCATCCGAAGGTAAAGTCTCATCAAGGTAGCCATGTGAACCAGACAATGAAGTGGCCCACAGGGGCTCGGGAAAAGGATCCTCCTCGTCCATCTATGAGGTAACAAGATCTAGATCGACGAAAAAGTCAATAACAACATGATACGTTATCTCTATTGTCAATAGTGGCATGGCCACTCCGGTATTTGACTGGCCTTCACAAGATGCAGTTGAGGAAGGTAGGGTCCATGGATCATTAAAATACGAAGTGCGGAAAGGAATAGACCTCTTTGACGAAGCATACCTACTGGACATGACGTATATATGATGAATCGGTGACATGAAGTCAAAGGTACCCATAAGGGATGAATACATTCCGACACTGATATTCTCAGTTGTCAGCTGAGAATTGTTGATCACGGGGATCGACGTTCCAACAGATGCATTGGGGCTAGCATATGCAAAGGACAATTGGTCAATCGTAACGATATTCCCATCATGAGGAAAGCAAAGAGTGTGGAAGATGGACGATATGATTGTAGTCATAGCATAAGTCCAATTGCATCCTATTAACAACTTAAATTCTAGGGGCCCATCAACCACCTCGACATCCACCTCTACCATCTTCCCACCTAACTGGACCAGGAAGGTAGGAATAATATCGTGAGAGAAGAAGGAATGACCGTCAAAAGCAGTCAACATGGTCGGAGATTTGAAAGGATTGAAGAGTCAAGGTATTTCCAACAGACCAGGGACATCACACATGTTGCAGCACCTTCATCAACAACAGTATGTTTGATGATATATTTTGATTAACCCTCTTGGATTTGGAATTCCACATGGTAAGTAAAGCGAGGCTTCACACCTATGATGTAAAACTTGATAACTTTAAAGCCACAAGGATCTAGAGATCCTAGCGTAGATAGCAAGGCATTCCTCTATGAAGGACATGTCTGGAATACCTCCAGAGCCGACATCACACAAGGGTTTTGACCCAAATCCTCAACAATAGAGTAATTTTGGGTGGATATAGCATTAGGATTTTGGGTAGAGTGTGTTAGCACTCTGTAATTTCTTAGGCTGAGAGAAAAATTGGCAGAGGTAACCAAAAAACCACTTAGAGTCAAGGATATATCCCTCAAAGACTCAGAGAGGGATCTCTCTATATTATTTAACTTTGTTTGGGTTGGATATTAGGATAGTTATGAGAGTATAGGGTTTGCTTTTGGATTTTTGGTTGGGACAACAAAGGAGGGCCATTGGGCAAAATGGAGTCAAAAAGGTTTAAGGTGATCAAATGAAGGAATAACTGAGCTCATATGTAACAAGGCAAGGTAGTCATGTTAGTGGATCCTTGTAGTTTGTGAGATGGAAAAAGAGGAACATATTAGGTTCACTTCAAATGTAGAGCATTGTTACCTGAATTCTACATTCAAACATCAGACGAAAATATAAATATTGTTTTAAGCCAGAATAGGGTGTTTGAAAGAAATCATGAACTTAGTATTCTTATAAACAATAAAAGAAACAAACAAAATATGAAACCAGAGAAGAAAAGATTACATCAAGAAGAACTTCACCACATAAGTATGACACGGGAATATGGAAACATAATGTCTTTTTATTCATCAAAAAGGATCACTTACAACCTCCTCCAAATATTTACAATAGATGATAATATTTCCATACCATCCTCCCCTTCAGGTCCAACCTCTCTTATTGGCTTACAATAGTGTTTTTAAAATAGAGAAGGAACTCAGATCCTACCTCTAAGGGTCGAATCCATCAATTTAGTAACTAATCACAAGAAAATCTCAACCATACCCAAAGACTAGGGAGGTTGAAAACAATTTCCTCTCTTTTAGCTCAACAGATCTTTGACTTTTTGAATACATTAAATGCCACCATTTACATAGAAAAGTTAATCCTTGGCCCATGACACTCATTTACCATCATCAAATTTTGAATCACATAGGTAAAAACCAAATTTTGACTTCATAATTTCCAAAACTAGCAAGTTTTTCCAAAAACACAGGAATTACACAGATGAGCAACATCCAAATTACATAAGCGCAATGTCCAATTGATGATGACTTTTGAGGACCTTCTAAGCTTGGTTTTCCTATTTTTTTTATTTCAATGTGTATCCTGTCCAATGTAGAAGACCACCAAATCTTGAAATATTCAAAAATACCTCTGTAAGATTCCAAAAAATCAAGTTTTCCAACATCACTCCAGAAGCGCGGCGACCTCTTTAGAATGGTGGCAGGGAGCTAGTTTTTAGCCTCTTTTTTGCATTTTCCTCCAACACTAGGCTTTCATTTTGCAAACCAGGTATATTTGTGTGAATTAAACTTCAATGGATTTCCAAAAATATAATTTTTTTTTCATTTGGAGCTTATGAGGAAAAGTGCAGTGCCAAGGCGATGTGTTTCTATACATGCCCGAAGTTATCAATTTTTCTGGGTTTTCTGCAACAATAAGGATCAAAGATGTAGCTATATCTCTCTAACCATAAGGAATTTTATAAAAATGAGAGATTTTTGTCTTATTTGGTATGATTTGAACAACAACCGCCTCTCGTTTTCAAAAATAATGTCTCATTTGTTCACATTTCAATTTTGAATTTGGTCACTAAAAACTTCAAAAGCGAAGCGACCATACAGCAGAAACGTAACTTCATTTCAAAAGGGTGTTTGGATCCTTTCCCAGAGGATTTTTGGGATGAAATTAGTATGGTTTGAAATTTGGATATGTATAATACACAATAGAGTCATCAATAATTGAAAACACTTGCTCCAAACCCATGAAAAATGGACTTGAAGTAAAGTTGTCCAAAAGTCCAACAACCCACCTGTAGAAACTATATTTTGGGAATTTATCTTGAATCATAATACATGTATATAAACTGAATGAGGTTTTTGTTCCTTTGTTTATTATTGACAAAAACCTCATTCACTTTTGTCAAATTCATCTTCATTTAGTTAGAAACTTATTTTGAAGAAAAATTATCCCTATGTACAACAAATGACAACAAAACCCTAAAAATCATGCTAATCACCTCCTTATTTTTTATCTCTGATGATTGGTGTATCCGGTTTCCTTCCTCATGAGCTTCTCCAAGTTTCCATGATTTCAGTTTGCATGATAGAAAACTTTTTTCTGATAAGGGGGAAAGGGATAGGGTAAACTTTGGGAAAACAAAGGAAACGAGATTATGAATTTAATGATGACCCACTAACTCAAATGATGACTCATGAAATGATTACAATGACCATGAATTATAAATAACATAATAAGATGGAGGGAGAAGTGAAATCAATTGAGCCAAGCAAGCCAGGTGTCTTCATCATGAGAGCAATGTCAAATAGATAGTTGAAGAATCAAGTCACCTATGATTATAGGACCCTAACATAGGCTCCACCTAGGCATGGCAGCTCTTTTGAGAGGTGACAAGAACCATAGAACTCTAAACATGTACACCAGTGCCTTATCCATTGGTCCATGGAGTCACTGCAACTACAATCTTAAAACTTGCTCAAATTAAGCTGAACACTGAACCATGCACTATTAGTTGCAAACTCTACTGGAAACCACACACTACTGAAAAAGATGCTAAAATGACTGAGTTTATTCAAACTACTACCTACCCTACACTGTTGATAATTTTTCTATTCTAAATGATACAAAAATGTCAATCAAGAAATTGCTCTAATAACTCTACTCTTTCATTGTTTTTAAATAATATCAAAAATAGAATCTGCATGGGAAACATAGAATGATTTCCAACCTGATCTTCAAAACAGAAAGCATTGGGACTGTGGACAATCACAAAAACTTTAGGTATCAATGGGCATTCTGAAAAGACCAACTCCTTCATATAGACAGCTATAGGATCATGATATGCATGACTTATCTCCTGATATTCAAATTTATCCATTTTAAGACCATGGCCTGATAATACACATATGTCATCTGTATCATTATGCAAATTCTGATTTTTCTGTAGATTTTCTAATGAACTTTGAGAAGAAGTTGTTGTTGAATCAAACCATTAAAATGATTTTCTAACTATGTCTATATTGTAAATGATTTCAAGTCCATAATTGGCACATGAAACATGATCTTGACAACATAGGTCATCCAATAAATTAGCTATTGGATCCTGAAGAGACTAACATGACTGTTGCATTGATTCAAATGAAATTTCCTAACTTTGTATGTATTTATCCTTCAGCATCTTCTCAAGAGTTTCCTTCAAAATTTGAAATGAATTAAAGACTAATGGTACATAGTTATATTCCATTGATTCAAATTTTGTTTCAGGCTCTAAAATTTCATCTGGGATTTGAAAGTCAAGGGAAATTAGTGGTTGTAAACCTGGATCTACAACATCTTCCATGTCATCAATGACATCCTTAAATAATTCATTAGAACATTCTTCATTTATACTATCGATAAATTGTTTATAATTTTCTCTCAGAATTTGAAATGAAGAGAAACATAAAGGCATAGATCTTTCACTTACTCTGAGATTTGCTTCATTTTCCTCATTGTTGTCATGATTGTTGTACAAAGGTTGATTGTCATATTTGATCTGTAACTGAGCTTCCTCCTCCCAACAACATGTTGTTGATTGATTTGAAGAGTCAACCTTGATCTCATCATCATCATATTTATCATACTTGGGAAGATCATCCATGAAAGAAATGTCATCAAACATGCACATCTTATCAGCTGGTTGTTCCTCTGCAAGTTAATTTTGAGTCTCATCTTTGACTAGATTGTGAATTGAATATATGAAATAATCATTTTCCAATCCAAGATACCAATGGTGAGATGCAAAGTGTTTGGGAACAGTGACCCTTTTTTTCTGTGTAATCAATGGAACATGATGTCTTTGAACATAAAGTTTTTCTCTTATGCTAATCATGTGCAACATTTCTTCCATGGTGCTTGCCATAATGTCTAGCTTCACCTCTGAGGATGTCAGATGCTCCTTTTCTTTGTTCTTTCTATCTTCTGCCTCCAACTTTGACCTTTTGATCAACAAATGGGATTCCACACTTATTCCACTATCTTGAATTTCTTTGAGTGTTGTGGTGTTTATTTCCCTCAATTGAAATGCCATCTCTAGATCAAAGGAATCTGGGTAGTGTAAGAGAGATAAACCAAGAGGTGGTCTTATATCAGCAGGCATGGAATTGTAAACTTGAATGAATCTGGCTGAAAATTGTTTCACTATTTCTCCTAGCGATCTTTTCAAGTGATTATATTCTTGCAAAATGAGGAAGGGATTCCTCTTGATCACCCATTTATCCAAGAAAACTTTCACAAACTGATTGAGATCATTGATGCTTGCAGTTGGTAGATATTTATACCATTTCTTAGATTTCCTTTGCAAATATAAAGAAAAAATCATAATACTAACATCACTTGTTTCCACCTCAAAAAGGTCAAGATAATTATCAAAACCTTGAATGTGTTTTTTAGCAGTGATGTAGCCATATTCTCCGTAAAATCTGGGAAGATATTAGAAGTAATTGGTAGGGAAATCATGGAATATGGGAGGTAACACAAGGGTCTTGTATATATCTTGGATTTTTACAGGTGTAGGAGTATGTATAGGGATCGTAATACTAAGATTAACCTCTTGAGGCTCATCAGGTTAAACATGCTCTTCATAAATTTTGGCAGTATGATCTGTATCAGGATCATAAGAAGGGAAGAAATAATTAAAAATAAAACATATCATATCTTAGATAAACTTCCATCTTAAATACCTGATATTTTCAAATGGTCTGGTCATGTTTCAGGTTCTTCCTCCAGTGGAGTCTTTGAATTTGAACTGATCTAGAGTTGATTGGAGTCACTAGGTGGATGATTCATCCTTATTGTGTATGGTCATTGTCCACTATCAGTAACCAGATCTGGAACTTGATATTCTTTCTGAGGAAGGTTCTCGAGTATGATCGCCACTATGTTAGCTCTCCATAATTTCTCAGGCTGAGGGAGAAATTGACAGAGGTAACCACAAAACCACTTAGAGTCAAGGATATATCCCTCCAAGACTCAAAGAGGGATCTCTCTGTATGATTTAACTTTTGGGGGGTTGGATATTAGGTTATTTATGAGAGTATAGGATTTTCTTTTGGATTTTTGGTTGGGACAACAAAGGAGGGCCATTGGGCAAAATGGAGTCAAAAAGTCTTAAGGTGATCAAATGAAGGAATAATTGAGCTCATATGTAAAAAGGCAAGGTATTCATGTTAGTTTACCCTTGTAGTTTGTGATATGAAAAAAGAGGAATAGATTAGGGTTCACTTCAAATGCAGAGCATTGCTACCTAAATTCTACATTCAAACTTCAGAACATAAATATTGTTTTAAGTCAGAACAGGGTGTTTGAAACAAATCTTGAACTTAATCTTCTTATAAACAATAAAAGAAACAAACAAAATATTAAACCAGAGAGGAAAAAATTACATCAAGAATCACCTCACCACATAAGTATGACACGGGAATATGGAAACATAATGTCTTTGTATTCATAAAAAAGGATCACTTACAACCTCCTCAAAATCTTTACAATAGATGATAATCTTTCCATACCATCCTCCCCTTCATGTCCAACCTCTCTTCTTGGCTTACAATAGTGTTTTTAAAATAGAGAAGGAACTCAAATCCTACCTCTAAGGGTCGAATCCATCAGTTTAGGAACTAATCACAAGAAAATATCAACCATACCCAAAGCATAGGGAGGTTGAAACAGATTTCCCCTCTTTTAGCTCAACAGATCTTTGAATTTTTGAATACATTAAATACCACCATTTACATAGAAAAGTTAATCCCTGGCCCATGATACTCATTTACCATCATTACATTTCGAATTACATAGGCAAAAACCAAATTTTGACTTCATAATTTCCAAAACTGACGAGTTTTTCCAAAAACGCAAGAATTACACAGATGAGCAACGTCCAAATTACAAAAGTGCAACGTCGAGTTGATGATGACTTTTGAGGACCTTTTGAGCTTGGTTTTCCTGATTTTTTTATTTGAATGTGTATCATGTCCAATGTATAAGACCACCAAATCTTGAAATCTTCAAAAATACCTCTGCAAGATGCCCAAAATTCAAAGTTTCCAACATCACTCCAGAAGTGCAGTGACCTCTTCAGAAAGGTGGCAGAGAGCTAGTTTTCAGCCTGTTTTTTTCATTTTCCTCCAAAACTAGGCTTTCATTTTGCAAACCAGGTATATTTATGTGAATTAAACTTCAATTTATTTCCAAAAATATAAACTTTTTTTCATTTTGAGCTTGTGAGGAAAAGCACAGCGCCAAGGCGTTGTGTTTCTGTACTTGCCCGAAATTATCAATTTTTTTGGGTTTTCTGCAAAAATAAGGCTTAAATAGGTAGCGATATCTCTCTAACCATAAGGAATTTTACAAAACTAAGAGAGATTTTTGTTATTTGGTATTTTTGGAACAAACTAATCCTCCCGTTTTCAAAAATAATTTCTCATTTATTCACATTTCAATTTTGAATTTGGTCACTAAAAACTGCAGAAGCGCAACGACCATACAGCAGAAACGTGGCATCATTTCAAAAGGGTGTTTGGAGGATTTCCCAGAGGATTTTTTGGATTAAATTGGTATTCTTGGAAATATGTAGATGTCTAATACATAATAGAGTCATCAATCATTTAAAACCCTTACTCCAAACCCCTAAAAACTTGACTTGAAGTAAAGCTTTCCAAAAGTGCAGCAACCCACCTATAGTAACTGTATTTTGGGAATTTATCTTGAATCATAATACATACATACATACA
>JASDQU010025934.1:5250-15761 GCA_032191745.1 Picea mariana | reverse complement strand
TAGACATGTCTTTTGAGAACATGTCCTTTCATTATTAATAATTACTATTTACTAACTATTTACTAATTAATTATTATGTTATGAATATCTATTTATATGTATTTTATGTTGATAACATCTTTCACTTACTCTGAGATTTGTTGCATTTTCCTTATTGTTGTCATGATTGTTGTATAAACATTGATTGTCATATTTGATCTGTAAATGAGCTTCCTCCTCCCAACAACATGTTGTTGATTGATTTGAAGAGTCAACCTTGATGTCTTCATCATCATATCTATCATACTTGGGAAGATCATCCATGAAATAAATGTCATCAAATATGCACATCATATCAGTTGGTTGTTCATCTGCAAGTTGTGTTTGAGTCTCATCTTTGACCAGATTGTGAATTGAATACATGAAATAACAATTTTCCAATCCATGATACCAAGGGTTAGCTACAAAGTGTTTGGGAACAGTGACCCTTTATTTCTCTGTAATCAATGGAACATGATGTCTTTTAACATCAAGTTTTTCTCTAATGCTAATCCTATGCAACATTTCTTCCATGGTGCTTGCCAGAATGTCTAGCTTCACCTATGAGGATGTCAGATGCTCCTTTTCTTTTTTCTTTCTGTCTTCTTCCTCCAACTTTGAACTTTTGATCAACAAATGGGCTTCCACACTTATTTCACTATATTGCATTTCTTTGAGTGTTGTGGTGTTCCTTTCCCTCAACTGAAATGCCATCTCTAGATCAAAGGCATATGGGTAGTGTAAGAGAGTTAAACCAGAAGGTGGTCTTATATCAATAGGCATGGAATTGTAAACTTGATTGAATCTGGCTGAAAATTATTGCACTGTTTCTCCTAGTTGTCTTTTCAAGTGATTATATTCTTTCAAAATGACGAAGGGATTCCTCTTGATCACCCATTG
The DNA here is from genome assembly GCA_032191745.1 of Picea mariana. Classification (NCBI taxonomy): domain Eukaryota; kingdom Viridiplantae; phylum Streptophyta; class Pinopsida; order Pinales; family Pinaceae; genus Picea; species Picea mariana. The sequence continues at coordinate 14,843 of JASDQU010025934.1, read as the reverse complement.
ATCCAAGAAAACGTTCACAAACTGATTGAGATCACTGATTCTTGCAGCTGGAAGATATTTATAACATTTCTTAGCTTTACTTTGAAAAGATAAAGAAAAAATCCTAATACTAACATAAATTTTTCCACCTCAAAAAGGTCAAGATAATTTTCAAAACCTTGAATGTGTTTTTCAGCAGTGATGTAGCCATATTCTCCATCAAATCTAGGAATATATTGGAAGTAATTGGCAGGGAAATCATGGAGTATGGGACGTAAGACAAGAGGCTTGTATATATCTCGATTTTTTACAAGTGTAGGAGTATGTACAGGGATCATAACACTAGGCTTAACCTCTTGAGGCTCATCAGGTTGAACATGCTCTTCATAAATTTTGGCAGTATGATCTGGATCAAGATCATGAGAAGGGAAGAAATAATTAAAAATAAAACCTATCATATCTTAGATAAACTTCCAGCTTAAATACCTTATCTTTTTAAATGGTCTGGTCATGTTTCAAGTTCTTCCTCCAGTGGATTCTTTGAATTGGAACTGATCTGGAATTGATTGGAGTCATCGGGTGGATGAATCATTATTCTTATGTCTGGTCACTATCCACTATTAGTAACCAGATATGGAACTTGATATGATTTCTGAGGAAGGTTCCCCAGTATGGTCGCCACTATGTTAGCACTATGTAATTTCTTAGGCTGAGGGATAAATTGACAGAGGTAACCACAAAACCACTTAGAGTCAAGGATCTAGCCCTCCAATACTCAGAGAGGGATCTCTTTGTATGATTTAACTTTGTTTGGGTTGGATATTAGGCTAGTTATGAGAGTATAGGGTTTGCTTTTGGATTTTTGGTTGGGACAACAAAGGAGGGCCATTGGGAAAAATGGAGTCAAAAAGGTTTAAGGTGATCAAATGAAAGAATAACTGAGCTCATATGTAACAAGGCAAGGTAGTCATGTTAGTGGATCCTTGTAGTTTGTGATATGGAAAAAGAGGAATAGATTAGGGTTCACTTCAAATGCAAAGCATTGCTACCTGAATTCTACATTCAAACTTCAGAATAAAACATAAATATTGTTTTAAGCCAGAACAGGGTGTTTGAAACAAATCTTGAACTTAATATTCTTATAAACAATAAAAGAAAGAAACAAAATATGAAACCAGAGAAGAACGGATTACATCAAGAAGCACTTCACCATATAACTATGAAATAGGAATATGGAAATATAATGTCTTGATATTCATAAAAAAGGATCACTTACAACCTCCTCAAAATCTTTACAATAGATGATAATATTTCCATACCATCCTCCCCTTCAGGTCCAACCTCTCTTGTTTGCTTACAATAGTGTTTTTAAAATAGAGAAGGAACTTAGATCCTACCTCTAAGGGTTGAATCCATCAGTCTAGGAACTAATCACAAGAAAATCTCAACCATACACAATATATGGGATTTTTGGGATGCAATTGGTATGGTTGGAAATATGGGGATGTCTACTACACAATATAGACATCAAGAATTGAAAAACCTTGCTCCAAACCCCTAAAAAACTGACTTGAAGTAAAGTTGTCCAAAAGTGTATCAACCCACCTATAGCAACTGTATTTTGGGAATTTCTCTTGAATCATAATACATGTATATAAACTTAAGGATTTCTTTGTTCCTTTGTTTATTATTGACAAAAACCTATTTCAATTTTGTCAAATTCATCTTCATTTGGTCAAAAACTTATTTTGAAGCAAAATTGTCCCTATGTACAACAAATGACCACAAAAGCCTAAAAATCATGCCAATCACCTCCTTATTTTTTTATCTCTGATGTTTGGTGTATCTGGTTTCCTTCCTCATAAGATTCTCCAAGTTTCCATGATTTCAGTTTGCATGATAGAAAACCTTGTTCTGGTAAGGGGGAAAGGGATAGGGTAAACTTTGGGAAAACAGTGGAAACGGGATTATGAATTTAAAGATGACCCACTAACTCAATTGATGACTCATGACATGATGAAAATGACCATGAATAATAAAGACCATAAGAAGATGGAGGGAGAAGCAAAATCAACTGAGCCAAGCAAGCCAGGTTTCTTCATCATGATAGCAATGCCAAATATATAGTTGAAGAATCAAGTCACCTATGATTATAGGACCCTAATAGAGTGCTTGAGTACTCCTTTTGAAATACGAGGGGGGGGCTCTAGTTTTTTTATCTGTAAAGGAGTCTTCGGAGAAGGGGGAGACTCTAGACTAGGTACAGTCTATGGAGAACTGTAATCGCGAGATTGAGTGGCTACATTAACCTCATATTTAACCATATTGATGCATACATAGTCACTGTCTTGTTTTGGTAGGTTTTGACTCCCACTCACCGCATTTATGGAATTTGAGGAGCTCTAGGACATGTGTTCATTATGTGGAAAAGGATTACTCAGCACAGCGGGAGGTAGAGATAAAATCCTCACAGCTTCTGAAATATTTGGGCATAAGTGGGTAAGGCTATCATCTGTACAAAGCTTGTAGGGAAATTTGACCTTCCACATTTCTTTCTTTCCCTCGCCAGCATTATTATTCAACTTCTCCTTATTACCATTGTCCTTGGGTTTATTATTATTCTTTCCACCCCTACTATTCTTACCACGTCCTTTCTTTTTATTCCCTCCTGGTTGTTGGTTATCATTCAGGTTGGTCGATGATTGCATAGAATGTACATCCGCTAAATGAGTGGGAGTGGAGGACACATAAAAACTTGTCCCTCCTACAGACTGGTTTAGAGACAAATATTTCAAATGGATTTTCACCGAGTCTACAGATTTTACATTGGCAGAGCCTACAATGCCATCAACATGAGGCCCGAGATTTTGTCTAAGGTCATAGTTTGACCTCGGTGTGTCTGGAAGAATCTCGTATAGCATCCCAAACTGAGCATATATGAGATATAATTGTTGGGCTTTAAAAAGCGCTTCTTCCTTAGATGTAACCCCAAATGTATAAATATCCTTAGAAATATAAGGTTGTAGAGACTTAAGGAACCACTGTAGCAGGAATTCTGGGGGTATGTATGCCTTGATCAACCTCTTCCATATATGCCACTCCTAGATTTGATCTAAGATATGATTGGCTTTGTCCTGACAGAAGACCGATAGAAGTTCTATGCCAACATCATAATGAACCAGCAATTGGAAGTGGTTGAGGAATATTAAAACCATCTGATTAAAAGTTTTGCATGTCCCCTTTGGTATCTCGATATACCATTTCCCGATGACCCCCATGAGGGTGCGTTGAAACAATATTAACCAAATAGAATCATCATTAAGGGAGTTTGAAGAGCACCAAAGGTGAAAATTAGTGACATGATCACTAAGATCCTCACCATTTTTTCCCTCGATTTTTGGAATATTTGAAGGAAGCTTGGTGGGGACGGGGGGCCATGTTGGATCATGATGCACAAGTTAATTCATTAACGTAGACATGTCTGGGAGATTGAGCATGGATAGAAAAGGGAGATGGGGTTGTGGCATCTGGCCCCAAGCTCCCTGGAAATATTGTTGTTGGGAAATCACAGCCCATCTAGGGTTCTATTAAGCACCATGGCCCTATCTAGGATTGTAAGACCCTCCTCCAAACTGATTCATGAGGGGTTGGTTGGGCACCATTCCAGTAGGAATGTTATGATGAGGGTTGTAAAAACTACCCCTAGCTAGAGTGGCTCTAGGTTGGGGGTTTCCCAAGGTATGAAATTGACATCCTCTGAGTGTGAATCCGGAGGATAAATGTGGATTTGTCATGAAAAATATGTTGGTCAGAATTAGTACAGAGGAGGTAGGTGTAAAGGATTAACCGTAAGAAACAGCTTGTCCTCCAGGTTGGTTACTCCATCCAGAAACATTAGGACTAGGATTAGACCCGGGGTTAATAGGAGGAATGCCTCCAACTATAGGAGTCATTTGTGAGACATGAGCACCACCAAACAAAAATGGAGTATGTGGAGGAGCCATGCCCCCAAGTCCAATACTAGTATTCGTACTATACATTGGGATGGAGGATGAAAATTGCGATGTGAAATTTGGAATACCATAAGAAAAAGGGCTAAAGGCCATAGGGATGGACTGAATATTGTATGCCACCGAGTGAAAAAGGGACCCAAAAGGGTTTGTGGCTATAAGTTGAGTATTAACTATATGATGGATAGGAGTGATGATAGGAACCTCTGGCACTACAACCATTGTGGTTGAAGGTGTCGAAGGAGTATCGTTAGCTATAGTAGGTATGGGAGTTGAAGGACTCCCAGTATATTTCTGACTCGCTTAAGTACTCATCCTTGTATGGTCAGAAGTCTGGTAAGTGGAGGTGTGCGTACCATGTTTGATAAATTTACACCTTTTAGAAGGAAAAGACTCAAAATGTGGTGGTAATTGTAACAAGCGGCGAGACCTGCAAGGAAGTCGGTCTGGCTCCATGATGACTCAAGGCTCGAGATATAAAAAAAAAAACCTAAGGCCAACTAGTAATCAAGGAGAACACCAAATTAAAATAAACAAAAGGCGAATATGCACACAAACAGGATAAAGTGGTTGAAAGCGGCCTCCCTCCCTAAAGTAGGTATACCTTACCCAAGAGGGGCCTGAGACTCCATGCAAAATATTGGAGGTATCAGAATCAGTTATAAGGGCCCTCGTAGGCTTAACAACTAGTCGGTCAGATCCCCCCTGAGAGGTAATCCTCCATAAAGGTTGTGTGTTTTATAACCCTTATCTGACCCAGGGTACCTATAGAATAACCCCTGCAAGTAACCTATGTGGTACTTATGTCAAGCAACTAAGAAACCACGATATAACCGATGCACAGGAGAATAGTCATAAGTCAGGTCTACCATATGGGCAGGGAAACAAATCCTGAAACCTCGAAAGCACCACCTCTCATAGAGGTAAAGGTACTAGCAAGATCCCCATATACGAATAGATCCACAAAAATATATCTGACGCTAAGAAGGTATTGGGGAGATATCCGCTCAACCAACTTCACGTGACCTCGTGCTTAAATCTGGTGTAAGCAGAGCCTCCTGGCGTCACCAATTATACAATGGATTTCACCACTCCCTTATTCAGACACATATGTTTATTTAATATCCTTGGAGAGGTTTACTCACAAAATCCTATTCCAAGGCTCTAAATCCTAAGCTAGTTTTTTCACCCTAGAAAACAAAATCGTTTCTAATCAATATTAAATTATCAATGTTGCTTTTAGTGGCCTTGCTTACTCAAAAAAGGTGTGTTCATGAAACTAATGATGTTATGAGTCAGCAAGTAAAATAAATTAATATGAATACAATTCAAAGTCCTAACTTCAATTCCCAATCAATGATAAGATTTTCAAATGCAATTTTCAATTTAGTTCTACAATTCCAAATAATATGCAATATTTCTATACATGTGCTAAGATCAATGATAAGGACCCAAAAGATCAAATGTCAACAATGCACAATGCTTAATATTTTTGTATTTTCAATATAAAATAATGAAAATGCAAGGACTGAATAACAACCTAATATAGATATTCTACTGTATGTAAACAGAGACAAAACAAGTAGGATATCAAGAAGAAAACACCCATCCCAAGATGAAAGGACAATCAATGAAAAGGATGATGAGAAAGGCACCAACTAAAAATTCAACCAAAGAAAAGTTTCTTATCATTCTACAGGAACTTAACAGTCATAACAGAGACCCAAAAAGACTCAGCAACCATCACAAATTACCCAGCAAACAACAAACTTAGCAACCAAACAAAAAAGGATGATGTACGCGACTATTCAAGAGAAAAACATGTATATATGCCTCTTTTAGAAGGAAAACACGCGTATCTACACGAGTGTCAAGAAAAAACCCACGTATATGTGTTAAAACATTGTCAGGCTAAGGATAAGGCCAAGAAACTCAGACTCGGAATGAACAGAGGATGTCAAGCAACCAGACGACAAGAAACTCAATATAAATGAGAGAAATAAAAGGATAAAAACACTCCAAATGCTGAAAAGAAGATTATATCCCCGGTATGGTCACTAATTCTATTATGAGGAAAATCTCTCTATGGCTAGGGGTGAACCACAACAGATGGAAATGACTGCAAAAATCAACTCTAATATCATATATGCTATATAAGAAAATATTCTAATGAAACAAGATAAAGAGCCTACCTCATCCATACATTCGATGAAGTCCATCATTGAGCACTTGAATCAAAGCAATGCACCTGCAACTTGTCCTCAACAACCAAGAAACGTAATCATATGGTGATAATATATAAAGTTATCACATTAAATAGCACAATCCATCAACATTCATAAAAATTGTTCCCACAGAATAACAATTCAAATATTTTCAAGATATCAATTGGACGAGAAAAGAGTATTTCTATTAAAATGTAATCAATAGAAGTGAATGAGGTACAAACTTTTGTGTTAGCACAGTTCGGAACCGATAAATTAAGCCTCCACCACTTCAATCCTCCACCAAAGGCAAGCTCATATAAGAAAGACAATGAGATTCCCAATCAAGTAGGGAAGAACTTGGGGGCTAAACAATTTGTTCATACTTAAAAGGACAAAGGGATGCAAACTCAATATGAAGTGAATAATTTATGCATAGTAACTTTTCTCTCAAATTTGAATTCTTCTCCTCCTTTCCATAGCTCGGATATGTCCCATTTATAGCCTTTGAGTGCAACTGAAGGGTCGAGTTGGGACATTTCCATTAAATGGAAGGTCAAGGATCATGGATCCAGTGACGTGACATGGAAACCCGACACTATTTTTTTAATTTTGGGCACAAAACTTGATGTACACTGGTTGTAGTGTTGCAACCTGCATATACACATGTTCTATAATAGTTAGGGAATGTATATGTGGAAAAATAATTTTTTTAGCTTTGGGATTTGCAAAAAGGGACTTCAAGTCTGCATAGGGAAATGGAAAAAGGCCTTCTGAGCAACATTGCATAGGTTGAGGCAAATATTGCTATAACAAGAAATCATGAATGAAAAGACAAATAATATACACCATTCAGCTCTTATGGGAACTCTTGAGGATGCCATATGGATAATTGACAGTGGATCTTCCAGGCATATGACAAGAGACTAGTTCAGACTCTCCAGTTTGAATGAAAATAAGACATCCTACAAGGTATAACTTGGATACAAGAACTCCTATCCAGTCGAAGGAATTGGTCAAGCCTCCATCAAATTTAAATCAGGTAACAATGTTCATTTGAGTAATGTCTTATATGTACCTGGTCTAGAGAAGAACCTTGTATCCATATCTTTCCTAGAATACAAATGAAATAGAATAGCCTTTTTAAATGGTGAAGTACTATCTTGGTCTAGAGACTCCAGCATAGAGAATGCTAGAGTTATTGGAACTTGTGAAGGAAGATTATTGAGACTACTAGAACATAATGATGAAGCTCTTATACATGATGAATTCAATCTCAGTGAAATTTGGCATAGAAGGTATGTTCATATTAACTATCAAGCATTACCTTTCCTCGAGAAAATGGTTGAAGGAATACCATAACTACAATCTACACATGAAGGAATTTGCAGAGGATGTGCTCTTGGTAAAAATGTTAAAAACCCATTCTCTAGTAGAAATAATAGGTCTAAGGAAATCTTATATCTAATACATTCATATGTTTGTTAAATCTCTAGGAGGTTCTCTTTATTATGTAATATTCATAGATGATTAATCAAGAAAGACTTGGTTATATTTCCTGAAGACAAAGGATGAAGTTTTCAACAAGTTTCAAGAATTCAAAGTAGAAATAGAAAACCTCACAAACAAGAAAATCAAGACTTTGAGAACAGATAATGGAGGAGAATACACATCCAAGGAATTTATTTCCTTTTGCAAATCAGTAGGGATTAGGAGGGAGCTAATCGTTCCTCATAATCCTCAACAAAATGGTGTAGCAGAAAGGAAGAATAGATCCATTGAGGAAACAATGAAGGCACTAATGAATGATCAAGGTTTATCCATGTATTTATGGGGATAAGCATCCATGAAATAAATATATGTTCAGAATAGAAGTACCCATTGCATATTCAAGGATATGACTCTAGAAGAAGCCTTCTCAGGAAAGAAACCTAATGTGGAACACTTAAAAATCTTTGGGTGCCCTATTTACATTCATATCCCCAAGGATAAAAGAAAGAAACTAGAACCCTCGGGAAAGAAGGGAATATTTGTTGGATACAGTGAATCATCCAAAACCTACAGAATCTATATTCCATAACAACATAAGATTGAAGTCAGCAGAGATGTAACCTTCAATAAGAAGATGGATTTCAATAAATCTATAGAAGAATCCATGGAAGAAGAAGAATATGAAGAGCCTAAACAAGAAATCACCTATCTTCCAGAAAGTCGGAATGAAGAAACGGAACAACTTGATCATCCGATGAAACCATGTGAACCTATTGAATCATCCATTGTACATGTTAACACTAGGAATCACCCTCATATTGTAGAGAGGATAATCCTAGTACCCATTTGATTATGTGTAAAAGTAAATGAGTGTTTAAAAGGTCAAATGGGAGTAAGAGTGAATAGAAGGAATACTTTGGTGAGGGAAGTGTAGAGGTCTGTTATTAACATCAGGTCTTCAAGCAGCCTAAGGAGGAAAAACTTCAACACAAGATCTTCTTGAATTCAAATTTTAAAGAACACTGAAGAACATCATAACAGTACTATAATCAAACATTCATCATAATACAGCTATAACAATCTCATGTGAATCATTCAATAATGAAAACTTTAGTATAAGAGGCAACAAGATGGAATAAGAGAAACTGACTTATATTAATCAAAAATTCTCGAGTCAAGTACATAATGACGCCGACTAATGCCTGTGCCTTGGCCATAGTCTCTGCGCTGACCTTCCGGTCTTAATGGATCATTCTAAATTCACCGTCGAGCCGAAGTGGCTCTTTTGATTCCTCGTTGTAATATCTGTTAAAAACATGATCCACAAGTCCTTCCTTTTCCCCTATCATAGCTTCTGCACATACCGGATCTCTCCCCGACAGAAATTTCTGGTTTTGAAGTTTTCTGATTCCCGTTGTTGAGAACCTCAGTCTTCTTGATCCCCCGATCTCTGATATGCCGGTTTTCCGAAACGGATTTAACTTCAGTTAGCCCCCTAGGCTATACCTTTGGTCCACATGACCTCCCCTTATATGATCGTAGTCCCTTTTGGGGTTTCATGACTCAAGCACCCGACCTCTTGGTCTCTCAACTCCCGAAGTACCAATTCCCCGAAGTGCCAAAATGACTTGCCTTTCAGGATTTTTTTTCGAAACCCTAGATTGTTGCCACTCATCCCCTCAAGATGGATGGTCCTCGTCGCTTCGTGATTTCAGGAAATCAAATGCCTATGGGTTCTTTCCCTCGAAACTCCTAAAGTTCTGATTCTCGACCTCCTATATGATGAAATGACGTTAGTTGGCCCCACAATGGATCTTTCCACCTTTTCGGGATTTCGGACTTCACGTTTTCGAAATGTGTGTGCTTCTTGTCTTCAGGATTCGTGAAACGCTGAACCCCAATAAGCCGA
>JASDQU010025933.1:3433-19254 GCA_032191745.1 Picea mariana | reverse complement strand
GTTGAGTATAATGTCATTATTACATTCCTAAATATAAACACAAAATAAATAAATTGCACTTGTTATGTGAGGCTTGTTGTCGTAACGAAATGGGAGGTTTGTTACACATAATTAAACTAAAAACTTGAAAATAGAGTAAATCTAAACTAAATTAAAAGAGTTAATCAACAATTGGATTATTCATCAAATTCCTCAAATGGCAAGCAACTGATTCTAATATTCAATGATCTACGGAATAATACCAAACTAAAAACGAACTAAACAAAAACGATTCAAGTCAGAAATTAACAAAACAATTTCAAGTTAAAAATAAACTCACACACAAATTTTAAAACTGGAAACGAACTAACTATACTATAGAGAAAGAGAAAGTGAATTGAACCCGTTGGCGGGCCCAACCAAAAGGTGCAATTGCTTTAAAATGAAACAAAAACTAAATCAAATCACTTCATGCGTAACTGTATCATTCCTCGTGCTCCATAATTCAAAAATTAACTCAATTCATTAGCATAAAAGATGATATAACACACAGTTCAGGAATTGCATTATCAACAATATCACATAACATGTTTCTTGAGAGAGAGATCTGAGTTTATATAGATCCTCCCTACATTTACAATCGTGAATCCAAAAATAGAATTAGACATAGGTACATTAGTTGAGCGAATCTTAGATCCAAAAATAACTCATGTTTGTTAAAATTAAGTTCATAGCTTCATGACACGAAGTGTCAATATGCGTGAACTATGAAATAGAGATAAACATAATAAAAAACGATTCTATAATTCCTCTTTGAGTCATCACGTTCTTTTCTTTCGAGACTAATTCGAGATTTGAAGTCTGAACTATAACTTGATCAATCATATGAATCAGAACTGTCATTCCAATCTGGCAATATCATGCAAATCTTTGACATCTCCACTAAGTGCAAGCCGGTACTTGGTATTGATAAATCTGCTTCAAGGAAACAAGTACCTAACTCATGCAATGTTAGTATCAATATAAGTTTAAAGTATTAAAATACATTAAAAATAACTTAAATCATATGAATACCTTGAATAGCTCCATTTAGGGAAAAATGATGTGAAATGTATCAAGGTAAGGCTAGAAAGGAATGATACTGGATATGGAATGGCAGTATATTTGGGATAACATAGGTAAAAATATGGTCAAAATTGGAGACTAAAATTCCCCAAAGATGAAGACTTTGCTTGTCCTCAAGCAACAAAAAGGACAAAAACTAGGATTCATCAGAGCGTTGCAGTAGCTGCAACCAACATTTTCAATCTCTCATGCTTCTTTATGGTTTTTATTTCCTTCTTAAGAACCTGATTAATGTTAATGTGCTTCCTGGCAATCCTCTGCAATCTCTTGTTCTTCTGCAAAAGAGATATATTTTTTTGTTTTAATAGCTCGATCTTTTCCAAGAAGTGAGCTTGTCTGAGCTTCATAAGTTCATTTTATGTTTTTATATGCCGATCTAGTATGGCATATTCATGTAACTTTTCTTTTAACCTGTGATTCCTATTTTCCAATCTGACAACCATTGGTCACAAAGATCTACTGGAAGAGATTTCACAATAAGATTCGAATGCCTCACAACGACCTTGTTGTGTTTAAGGGATGGATTCATGAGTGAACTCATCAGGTATTTGAACAGGGGTATCAACTGGTATCTCAATTGGTTTGTCTTGCACAGTTTCTTCTAGCACATTCTCTTTCTAGTTGACTTCACGAACCTTTCTAATCAATTGAGAGAGAGTTGATGTCATCTCAGAAGATTCTGGAGAATCCTCATGATTAGTCATACTTTTCATTCTTTCCTGTAATGGATAACTAGGCACAGAGTTATCCATATTTGAAAATGTGCATTTACGTTTAGGGTTCCTTCTAGGTTTGATGATTAAATCCTCGATCTCTTCTACATCATTAACATTTTTATCAGTTGGAGAAGAAATATGAGCTTCAATATTTACATCTGTATGGACAACATTTTCTACTTTTTCACGACTATTTTCCAAACCCTCAGGACTATGGACATCAAACGAGTGCTCAGAGACAGGATTATCATCATTGGCCTCAATATTACAATCTGGTGTATACTCAGGATCATTACAGACTTTGGCTAGGGTTTTAACAACTTTCTTCTTAGAACTCGACTTCTTCTGTGTAGCAATTCAATCAAGGCTTTTATCCTTAGAATTTTCAGAAGCTAGAATTTTTATAACAAACATATCCTAGGATTCCTGTTTGTGGGATAATGCGATCTTAACCAGAATTTTTACAAGAGCAAAATGAAACAGACTACCCCTAAAATCCTTTGCTTTGTGAACTTGCTCTGACATTCTCTTCAAACTTTTCAATAGAAAATAAGGGATGTTCACCAGATGGTTACCTTTAAAATGCAGTAAGAGTCAATAATGATAGGGGAACAAAATCGTGTACCGACCTTCATAGGTGAGGTGGTGTTGAATTATTGATAGCAGCTGAGCCCATTTTAGTTCCAACCACAACCTCGAGGTGCCTTCTGACCATTGCAATTTTCGATACTGGGGTTGCAGGAGCTGTGTNAGGTAACTGTATTGCTTCATAAATGAGCTGCTCTGTGACTTCAAATTCCAACTTAACTACTTTAGCCAGTCCACCATGAAAGTGCAGAGTGAATTGAAGTGTAATCTTATTATCATACCCATCAAATTTCTTGAAGAACGACTCCCAACCAGCCTTCTGAAAGATGTGCTTGGTGGCTGTATACTCAGGAAGAGCCTCCAAATCTACATAAGTCTCGGGTTCGTGGAAATTTTCCACCATGATGCTACTCAGTATAACAGGAAAGGTTCAAATGTAGGCAAAGGAAGTAGATGATATCAACAAAGGAAAAGGACATTAAAATGTAAGGAGATAACATCGAAATACGAGTAGACCATAATTTATGAAATAGGCTTTGTAAGGTATTATGGAAAGACGTTTTGAATGTCGTGAGGATCAGTCACATGTGAAGGAATGATAACGGTCGTACTTCTTTGTTAAAATATCATTTCAAATGAGTCATGTCAAATTCAACTATTATAATGTAGTTCATTCTTCATGACATGAAGTGTCAAGAAGAATTGAACTCAGCATTTAAGTATAGAGTATAGAAATGTTGAATTAACACATGGGAAAAAAAAATGACATGGAGTATCGAGGCAGTCATAATTTCAAGTTATTAATATGTATTTTAATAAATTAAACTAACAGGAAACTATACTTACCTAAGTTCGATTACTTACTCCCTGTTATGTTGTGTTTTTTATTGCAGAAATTTTGAAACCAATTCTGAATATGGAGAATGCAAAAGATGTAACTGGAATCTATGCCACTGATATTCTTTGTGACTGATTTGCATTTCCTGAGAATGATTAATTTTTTCTGGTACTAACTGGTACTAAGAAAATAAATAGAATATGCAAAGAAATCTGAACTGAAAATAACTGCAGTGAAGACATCCTGAACAAGATAGAAAACAAGCCATCTGTTGAGATTCAAGCTCTGTACTTGGAAACTACTATAGTTGGACAAGTTCCACAGAACCTTGCTAAGATATAAAATATTTCCTTCTTTTTAAGCAAACTAACTATTGGCTATCCCTGAACCTATCTCTTTTTTATTCCAGAAAGGAATCAACCAAAATCATGTCTTCTACAATAGCTTCAAAGCTTTAACCCATGGTACAATTCTTATTTGTGTGAATAAATGTTCGAAAGTTGAACACAAAAAGAAATCATTAGATTACCGGCCATTAATGAATGTCATTAACCAATGCGAGATAACCCACCATTGATGTCAACGGGCCTCAAGGTAGCTATAGTACATCCTAACAGGTACGAATAAAGGTCTTGGTGTCGAGTCACCTATAGGATCTATCAACCAAGAGACATTGATGTATTCCCATGGTTGTTAGCAAGGAAATCTTCCATTAAGGCATGCTGATTCTAGGGTACTAAATAGTCTCACTCCACATCGACATCAACACTTTATCTGGAGTTGAGGTTAGAGACTATTTAGTACCCTAGAATCTGCATGCCTTAATGGCAGATTTCCTTGCTAACAACCATGGAAATACATCAATGTCTCTTGGCTGATAGATCCTACAGGTGACTCGACACCTTGTAAAATCATGAAGATGGGTTACACTTTTACTTGTTTTATGAAAAAAAAAATTGTATTTTCACAAGTTCTTCAACTTCCGGTATACAAAAGTATTTTTTTTATTTATAATTTCACTTTAAAGTAAAAACAAAACTTGTGAATAATTTTGTTATCTTTCCAATGACTATTTTTGAATTTTTTTTATCACGATTCGATATGTCAATTTGACAGTTGTTTAACAGTATGTTCCTTAAACATGAAAGGAATGATAATGAGTAACTTTTTTCTACAACAATGTATCTATTATTAAACTTACATTTTTAAGAAATGAAATATACTGCAAAAATCTACAGAGACTCTATTTTATTATGACTATAATTTTGAATCTAAAGGATGAATATTATAATTTCTACAGTTTTTTTAAGTTGACCAAGTTGAAAACATTGCAGATTTTAAACACATGTTTTTCTACACCTTGTATCTATCTTAATTTTTACTTAAAACTAAAATCTAAATATACCTTTTTGAAGAGAACAGTTTAAGTATTATGAATATATTTTTTTCTAAATTTTTCACTGTATATTTTTAGATAGTACCGATATTTCATTTCACCGAATCATAATGTCTGTTGAAAATATTATGCATTGATTTTTTTTTTAAATTAAGTAAAATTAGATAAAAATAAAGAAAATGAAAACAAATTATAGGAATTGAAAACAGATTCAATTTTGGAAACGCTGGTGTCATTTTCAAAACCAAATTATCAATATTTACAGGAGTCTACAACCTCCGAAGTTCAAGTAAGCTTGGGGCAATTCTCTGGTTTTTGTTTTCAGTCCCAATTTCATGTTTTTGGCCGAAATAATCTTTCGAACAAAACCTTGATTTTAACGGAATCCGTTAAAAATAAATGTTTTGGCCGAAAAGTCTTTCGACCAAAATATTCTTACCACAGGAAAATAATTCATCCAAAAAACATTGTACATGAATTTTGAGGGCGCCGTTCAATTTGACGTGAAAATTTTCCTCCGAAAAAATTCCTAGCAACATTTTTTCGACCAAAAAATTGTCGCTAAGAATTTTTGAGACCCGATTGTCACGGAAGTGTTACCCATATTCATGATTTTACCCCAAGACCTTTATTCGTACTTGTTAGGATGTACTATAGGTACCTTGAGGCCCATTAACATCAATGGTGGGTTATCTCGCATTAGTTAACGACATTCATTAATGGTCGGTAATCCAATGATTTCTTTTTGTGTTCAAATTTAGAACATTTATTCACACAAATAAGAATTGTACCATGGGTTAAAGCTTTGAAGTTGTTGTAGAAGACATGATTTTGGTTGATTCCTTTCAAGAATAAAAAGGAGATAGGTTCAGGGATAGCCAGTAGTTAGTTTGTTTCAAAAATAGGAAATCTTTTGTATCTCGGCAAGGTTCTGTTGCACTTGCCCAACTACAGTAGTTTCCAAGTATAGAGCTTGAAGCTCGACATATGGCTTGTTTTCTATCTTGTTCAAGATGTCTTCACTGCAATTATTTTCAGTTCAAATTTCTTTGCAGATTTCTGATTATTTTCTCAGTACCAGTTAGTACCAGACAGAATTAATCAGTCCCAGGAAATGCAAATCAATCATAGTGGATATCAGCGACACAGATTCCAGTTACATCTTTGGCATTCTCCAGATTCAGAATTGGTTTCAAAATTTCTGCAGAAAAAAACAAAGCATAGCAGGGAGTAAGTAATTGAGCTCAGGTAAGTATAGTTTCATGTTAGTTTAATTTATTAAAATACATATTAATAACTTGAAATTATGACTGCATCGATACTCCATGTCATTTTTTTTTCCTATGTGTTAATTCGTCATTTCTATACTCTGTACTTAAACGTTGAGTTCAATTCTTCTTGACACTTCGAGTCATGAAGAATGAACTACATTATAATAGATGAATTTGTCATGACTCATTTGAAATGATATTTTAATGAAGAAGTATGACCATTATCATTCCTTCACATGCGAATGATCCTCACGACATTCAAAACATCATTCCATAACACCTTACATGGCCTATTTCATAAATAATGGTCAGCTCGTATTTCGATGTTATCTCCTTACATTTTAATGATCTGCTCCTCTATTGATATCATCTACTTCCTTTGCCTACCTTTGAACCTTTCTTGTTATATTGAGTAGCATCATGGCAGTGAATCGCCATGAACCCGAGACTTATGCAGATTTGGAGGCTCTTCCTGAGTATACAGCCACCAAGCACATCTTTCAAAAGGATGGTTGGGAGTCGTTCTTCAAGAAATGTCATGGGTATGATGATAAGATTACACTTCAATTTGCTCTGCACTTTCATGGTGGACTGGATAAAGTAGGCGAGTTGGAATTTGAAGTCACAGAGCAGTTCATTTATGAAGCAATACAGTTACCTAGTACTAGTTAGATATGGACAAAGGGACAACCAGTAGACAAAACGATCTGCACACAGCTCCTACAACCCCGGTATCGAAAATTGCAATGGTCAGAAGGCACCTCGAGGTCGTGGATGGAACCAAAATGGGCTCGGCTGCTATCCATACTTCAACACTACCTCACCTGTGAAGGTTGGTACACGATTGTGTTCCCCTATCATGCTCGACTCTTACTGAATTTTAAAGGAAACCATCTGGTGAACATCCTTTATTTTCTGTTGAAAAGTTTGAAGAGAATGTCAGAACAAGTTCGCAAAGAAAAGGATTTTAGGGGCAGTCTGTTTCATTTTGGTCTTGTAAAAATTATGGTTAAGATCACATTATCCCACAAATAGGAATCCTGGGATATGTTCGTTATAAAAACTTTAGCTTCTGAAAATTCTAAGGATAAAACCCCTGTGTCAATTGCTATACAAAAGAAGTCAAGTTCTAAGAAGAAAGTTGTTAAAACCCTAGCCAAAGTCTATAATGATCCTGAGTATACAAGAGATTGTAATATTGAGGCCAATGATGATAATCCTATCTCTGAGCACTCATTTGATGTCCATAGTCTTGAGGATTTGGAAACTAGTCGTGAAAAAGTAGAAAATATTGTCCATACAGATGTAAATATTGAAGCTCAGATTTCTTCTCCAACTGATAAAAATGTTATTGATGTGGAAAAGCTCGAGGATTTAATCATCAAACCTAGAAGGAACCCTAAACGTAAATTCACATTTTCAGATATGGATAACTCTGTGCCTAGTTATCCATTATAGGAAGGAATGAAAAGTATGACTGATCATGAGGATGCTCTAGAATCTTCTGAGATGACATGGACTCTCTGTCAATTGATTAGAAAGGTTCGTGAAGTCAACCAGAAAGAGAACGTTCTAGAAGAAAGTGTGCAAGACAAACCAGTTGAGATACCAGTTGATAACCCTGTTCAAGTACCTGATGAGTTCACTCATAAATCCAACCCGCAAACACAACAAGGTCGTTGTGATACATTCAAATCTTATTGTGAAATCTCTTCTAGTAGATATTTGTGACCAATGGTTGTCAGATTGGAAAACAGGAATCACAGGTTAAAAGAAAAGTTACATGAATATGCGATACTAGATTGGCATATAAAAATAGAAAATGAACTTATGAAGCTCAGACAAGCTCACTTCTTGCCAAATATCGAGCGATTAAAACAAAAAAATAGATCTCTTTTGTAGAAGAATAAGATATTTCAGAGGATTGTCAGAAAGCACATTACCATTAATTGGGTTCTTAAGAAGGAAATCAAAAACATAAAGAAGCATGAGAGATTGCAAAAGTTGGTTGCAGCTACTGCAACACTCTAATGAATCCTAGTTTTTGTCCTTTTTGTTGCGTGAGGATAGGCAAAGTATTCAGCTTGGGGGGATGTTAGTCTCCAATTTTGACCATATTTTTGCCTATGTTATGCCAGATATACACCCATTCCATATCCAGTATCATTCCTTTCTGGCCTTACCTTGATACATTTCACATCATTTTTCCCTAAATGGAGCTATTCAAGGTATTCATATTATTTAAGTTATTTTTAATGTATTTTAATACTTTAAACTGATATTGATACTAACATTGCATGACTTAGGTACTTGTTTCCTTGAAGCAAATTTATCAGTACCAAGTACCAGCTTGCACTTACTGGAGATGTCAAAGATTTGCACGATATTGCCAGATTGGAATGATAGTTCTGATTCATATGATTGATCAAGTTATAGTTCAGATTTCAAATCTCGAATTAATATCGAAAGAAAAGAATGTGATGACTCAAAGCGGAATTATAGAACCGTTTTTTATTATGTTTATCTCTATTTCATAGTTCACGCTTCTTGACACTTAGTGTCATGAAGTTGTGAACTTAATTTTAACAAACATGAGTTATTTTCAGATCTAAGATTCGCTCAACTAATGTACCTATGTCTAATTCTATTTTTGGATTCATGATCGTAGATGTAGGGAGGATCTATATAAACTCATATCTCTCTCTCAAGAAATATGTTATGTAATATTGTTGATAATACAATTCCTGAACTATGTGTTATATCATCTTTTCTGTTAATGAATTGAGTTAATTTTCGAATTATGGAGCATGAGGAATGATACAGTTGCACATGAAGTGATTTGATTTAGTTTTGGTTTCGTTTTAAAGAAATTGCACCTTTTGGTTGGGCCCACCAACAGGTTCAATTCGCTTTCCCTTTCTCTATAGTATAGTTAGTTCGTTTCCAGTTTTAAAAACTGTGTGAGTTTATTTTTAATTTGAATTTTTTTTGTTAATTTTTGACTTGAATCATTTTCTTTTAGTTCGTTTTTAGTTTGGTATTATTCTGTAGATCATTGAATATTAGAATTAGTTGCTTGCCATTTGTGGAATTTGATGAATAATCCAATTGTTGATTAACTCTTTTAATTTAGTTTAGATTTACTCTGTTTTCAAGTTTCTAGTTTAATTATGATTTGAAGTTAGTTTAAACTCAGATTTACTCTGTTTTTAGGGTAGTTCAATTGAGGTTTGGTTAGATGAAGCTTCCGATATTTGTAGAATAAAGAAGGACATTGATTAGTTTCAATTTTATTAGATTTATTTCGATTCAGAATAGAGATAGAGAAAGATTGGCTTAGAAACAACGATTCAATTTGATTAAGTACTTAGAATAGATTGGTAAAGATTTCTTTTCATAGGTTTCTATTGAGGATAATTTCCATTGATAGAATAGATTATTGTGTTGCACATGCATTGATAGAACATTTTCATTCTTTCCAAAATTTAGATAGAATTTAAATTGCAAGATTAGACATAGCATAGTGATCTCAGTCGAAGAGGATTTTCTATTTACATTGGTTCAATTTCCTTTCTCAGAAAGATTTAGATTCAGATTTTTAGGATAAATTTAGACTTTGTTTGTTGATATTTGATGAGAGTTAGAATACTTTTATGATTTTCAGATAATTAAAATAATGTGGAAATTGTAGATTAAATAGATTGATAAAGTAGGTGTAGGTTAATATCTGTGAGTATAAAATAGTACCAGTAGTTGAAAGTTGTTGGTAAATTAGAATTTCTTGGTATTTATTTTGAATAGAATATTTTTAAATGTTCTTTCTTGTATAGACAAGGTAGATGTTTTGATGATTAGGTGTTTAGTTAATGGTAGAATTAAAATAGATAGCAGTGGATGATTTATTTGAATTAAGAATAGAAGTACATTTGATTAACTTAGAATTATTTCCATTTCCTTGATTAAATAGACAAGATATGATCAGTTTTAAGATAATCATTAGAATTCAATTTATAAAAGTAAGTTTATGTTTTCTTCTTAAAATAACATTTAGGTAGAAATTAGAATCTTACCAGCACATATAGTGTAGCAACTCTAAGTTTACTTGCCCTGGTTTAAAAATTTAGTGTTTTCAGGTAGTTAAATCATTAATATCAAAAGCCATGTTGAGCTAAATATATATCACTATATATAGCCTTCATAAAATGTCAACCCGGGGAGGTAGACTTTGAGGCACTGACACCATATGTGCAGGATTGGTTTCTTCTACTATCTATTCTATTCAAGTTTAATTCCACTAGCCAACATTCAAAACTGTGATCACTACTTCAATCTTTAAATAGCAGCAAGGGTTTTACAGGTGTAAATCCATAACAATAATATAGCGATCATTCTTTCAGTCTCTCAACCTCATCTTCAGTTCAAATGAAAGAACATCAATTTGTAACTCTACTAGCTTTCAATATTCGATCTACCAACTACTCTGGTTTAATATCAACTGTAAATCTCTACTAACATGTCGTTCAACCCTTTTTAACTGCAAATCTATAATACCCTGTCTTTCAATCACACCATTCTTTAAAGTAAACTAACCTTCTGTAAAGTACTTGTAGATATCTGTGTAACCCATGCATTTCATAAAGAATTCAAAAGTAAATCTGATATTGCCTTGTTCTAACTAAAGCTTCCTAAAAAATATTCATTATCCAAACTATGCAATTGCAATATAACTTCAAACTGTAAGAAAAATAGCTAATGGTTATTCAGAACTTCAAGCTACAGAATAAAAAACATATGTTGAGACAAGGGGCCCTTCTTGCCTTCAACAATGACTGAATTAACTAATTCATAACACAACCTTCAGACAAAACTGAATTCTGGAAATGTATACCTTTATAAAATAATGCAGTCATTTCTAGTCTATCTGAGTTTATAATCCTAGAAGAAAAAGACTATCTATCAGCAGAAAAATGAAATGTCTATCAGCCTAATACTTCCTATCATCCTCCTCCATCCCCAAAGCGCCAGACTGGCTTCTATAATATGAGCATTAATTACATGATAAACATAAATCTCCCTCTTTTTAGAAAATGGTTTTCAACAAAATGTTACGTGTCACATCTATTCAGATCGAAAGGATTTGATCAAATAAAAGATGAAGATTTCAAAGCCTTGTCCTCATGACACGAAGTGCATGAGGACAAGGAATTCATTTTAGAGATGCACTAAGCATTAACTCGGCCATGTTGTCTTCTATTTTTAGCTTGATCATCCATGTTTATTCAGAAGTGGTTGAGGATGCATTTGTAGGTTCACAACCATCTCAAGCATATGTTCTTTATCATCCATATCCATGAATCCTATCAGAATAACAGAACATATGAGAATCGATGAAGGTGTAGCTGGAACTATGATGTGTAACTAGATTTGATCCAGGTGGCAGGAGCTTAGCTATAATAGTCAAAACTGCTCTTGGAATATAGACAAGATTAGTTCAAAACCTTTTAAAGATATATAAAAATAAAGGAAATTTTTTAAATTATCAACATATACCTTGAACACTTGCTAAGCAAATTAGAGGTATAGTTAGGTTGATGTATGTGATGAATACAGGTGAGAAATGAGGTGTCTTGATTCAAAACAGGTCCTTTTCGTAAGGAAAATGATGACAAAATGACAGCCCAACATTCCCCCATGACAAAGTATTTGCATGTCCCTATGCAAACTATTCTTCTTCAAAAAGAGAGCTCAAAATTGTTTGTTTGCCATTTTGAATGCAAGGCAATAAACAAGGTTGTGGAAGAATGATGATACTATAGTGGTGTAATGATTATAGAATAGGTCAATAAATGGTAGGGGAATTATTCATTTGAATCATTTCAGTGATTCAAATGAATAATCAAGTATCATATTGTAATATGTGTATAAGGAAAGAAATAGGCTCAACAATTAATCATGCAAATGACACAAAACGGGAATATGTTCAACCAAAAGTAATGAGTGTAGGAGTGGATACAGTGCTAAGAAGAATAATGATTATGAAACCCAACTCTTAGGCAAACAGATAAGTGATACACGTAAGGTAGGAGTATAGCAAGTATTACAAGATATTGTTTATAAATGATTCCTTTATTTTCAATATTCTTTAAAAAGTAAAATAGATCATTACCTCAAGCCGATGACTGATGATGAAACAACAAAACCCGTAAATAATGCAATCTTCTAGAGATACCCAGGCTGAATACTTTAGAAGATGGTCAAAAGTAGATATTTGAATTGTTGATACCTTGTCCAATTATGATAATATCTTAGAAGAGTGAACTCTGTTTAAAAATGCTTCAAATATTTCTTCTTTTGCTGCTCTAAAATTGACAAGGTAGCTGATAGTAATAAAAATGGGAATACATACAAACTCTTATTGAATTGTTCCTTCTCCTATAGTATAGATTCCCCATATTTTGAATACTCTGATCCACTTCCATATAAATATCTCTGCCTGAATTAATCACACCCTTTTATTGAAATGGAATACTGCACTTGAAAACTATCTAATATGTGCAGAGTTTATTCCCTACTTACCCTACCTTAGAACTTCCTCCCTTTAGGTATAAGAAAACTTCCAGTGAAACCAGGTATGTAGCATAATAAAAATTTCATGCATGTCCTTATGAGGAAAATGTACCTGAGTAATTGTATAGACATGAAGGGGTAGCAATTTACCTTGATCCATCATTATAAAGAGCTGGAGAACAAAATCATACTTCGGTCTGACAATAGATTGAAACCAATCTTCTATATAATCTCTCTCGATATAATTGTCTTGCACCTCTTCTCCTTTTGTCCCTTGTAGATCTTCATAATTTGGGGCCTTATTTTCCTGGGTGCCTAAAGGAACCAAGCATGCAAGAAATTCTTCAATTTCAGGTTCCAAACCTTGTTCTTCCTCCACAAAATATTTCAATTCTTCTTCAAGTAAGTAGGGATTCCCCAAGAACTGTGAGGTGGACAATTCTATGAAAGAATTGAAAAGCATATTCTCCACTTTCTTTTTATTTTCAATTAAGAGCACACTGTTTTTCCAAGAGATACTGCTGGAATAAAATTTAACATGTCTTACTGAAAATACCTCTGAACTGAATTAAGAACACAATTCTCACACTACTGTAATGAAAAACTCCCGTGCTTGTTGAATGAAATCTAACCCTTCTTATTTCAGAGAAAACACTTGCTAAAATCCAACTGCTTGGCAAGGATTCAGAGGAACCTACTACAGTAGATGCGTAGGTTCTTACCTCCCATATTACAGCTCCTCCTCTCCCTTGGTCTTCAACAAACACATCATACTCATTCTCCAATACTTTTTAGTACCTCCCCGACAACGATGCCAAAATGTTGAGCTAAATATATATCACTATATATAACCTTCATAAAATGTCAACCCAGGGAGGTAGACTTTGAGGCACTGACACCATATGTCCATGATTGGTTTCTTCTACTATCTATTTTATTCAAGTTTAATTCCACTAGCCAACATTCACAACTGTGATCACTACTTCAATCTTTAAATAGCAACAAGGGTTTTACAGGTGTAAATCCATAACAATAATATAGTGATCATTCTTTCAGTCTCTCAACCTCATCTTCAGTTCAAATGAAAGAACATCAATTTGTAACTCTGCTAGCTTTCAATATTCATTCTACCAACTACTTTGGTTTAATCTCAACTGTAAATCTCTACTAACATGTTGTTTAACCCTTTTTAACTGCAAATCTATAATACCCTGTATTTCAATCACACCATTCTTTAAAGTAAACTAACCTTCTGTAAAGTACTTGTAGCTATCTGTGTAACCCATGCATTTAAGAAAGCATTCGAAAGTAAATATGATATTGCTCTGTTCTAATTGAAGCTTCCTCAAAAATATTCATTATCCAAACTATGCAATTACAATATAACTTCAAACTGTAAGAAAAATAGCTAGTGGTTATTCAGAACTTCAAGCTACAAAAAAAAAACATATGCTGAGACAAGGGGCCCTTCTTTCCTTCAACAATGACTGAATTAACTAATTCATCACACAACCTTCAGACAAAACTGAATTTTGGAAATGTATATTTTATAAAACAATGCATTCATTTATGGTTTATCTAAGTTTATAATCCTGGAAGAAAAAGACTATCTATCAGCAGAAAAATGAAATGTCTATTAACCTAATACTTCCTATCATCCTCCTCCATCCCCAAAGTGCCAGACTGGCTTCTATAACATGAGCATTAATTAAATGATAAACATAAATCTCCCTCTTTTTAGAAAATGGTTTTCAACAAACTGTTACGTGTCACAGCTCTTCAGATTGAAAGGATTTGATCAAATAAAAGATGAATATTTCAAAGCCTTGTCCTCATGACATGAAGTACATGAGGACAAGGCATTTGTTCTAGAGATGTGCTAAGCATTAACTCGGCCATGTTGTCTTCTATTTTTAGCTTGATCATCCATGTTTATTCGGAAGTGGTTGAGGATGCATTTGTAGGTTCACAACCATATAAAGCCTGTGTTCTTTATCATCGATATCCATGAATCCCATCAGAATAGTTGGACATATGAGAATCAATGAAGGTGTATCTGGAACTATGATGTGTAATCAGATTTGATCCAGGTCGGAGGAGTTTAACTGTAATAGTCAAAACTGTTCTTGGAATATAGACAAGATTAGTTCAAAACCTTTTAAAGATATACAAAAATAAAGGAAATTTATTAAATTATCAACATATACCTTGAACACTTGCTAGACACATTAGAGATATAGTTAGGTTGATGTATGTGATGAATACAGGTGAGAAATGAGGTGTCTTGATTCAAAATAGGTCCTTTTGGTAAGGAAAATGATGACAAAATGACAGCCCAACACGACTGTCGTAGTTTACCCTCACGGCATCGTGGGTCCTCTTGAACTAGATAAACGTTAACCTATAGTTTGATCCACGGTGGGAGTGCATGTAGACTGTGGCAGGGCTTCTGTCCACACCTCTCCCTCAACATATCTAGTAGTCATGTGTGACCCCTTTACTCCACATGTGAGTCTGGTCGGCAAGCTGTCATCAACCTACATCATCAACAAATCATGTCAGAACATATCCATATCATATCATCTAATCAGATGCACTAATATCATAGTAAAATAATCAAAGCCCAATGGTACACTCCCTGACTCAATCCAGATTCCAAGGGGTTCCGTCGTTGCCTCTGCATCCTCGAGGTCCAAGATCCTACACACTTAGTAAACCGAGTCAATAGCACCTGTCTATGTCAATGCAGTAAAACATGTCATCAACCCATAATGCCTCATAATAAAAATCAAATGTTTTAATAGCATAATAATCCGGATCACTTGCGAGAAAGTGTCCTCAAAGAATAAGTTCGCTCAGTGTGCTAGAGAGGGATGTTACAAGTACAAAGAATATATTAAATAGTGTAATTCCATGTGAGATTCTTCATGAATCAATGTTTGCAATGGAGTTTCATCTACATGTTCATATAATTATGGAAAACCTTTAGCACCATGCAAAATACTAATGATTTCTGTTAAGAACCAAACATCAATATAGCATATAAAAACCTCAGGAAAAGTACTCAACGCCTTGAAAAAGAGATAATTTCAGATAATAAGCCTCTTTGAGGGGGCAACCCCCTTTTACCCCACTTAAATTTTCAAGTACAAGATGATTCAAAATAAAAATGTCTCCTTGGTATATATAGGAGACTAGGAGGTATAATTACAAATAATGGCCTAAAGCCGACATAATTAAAATAACATTACTAATCTAAATTACAACTAATGGCCTAAAGCTGACATAAATAAAATAGCATTACTAATCTAATATGCCCCAATTAAGGGGTAATGAGCCAA
>JASDQU010025932.1:4926-26148 GCA_032191745.1 Picea mariana | reverse complement strand
TTTGTTTACATCTGTACATGCATGTCAAGTTGATAGATAGAACATCGAGGACGATGTTCCTTTAAGGGGGAGGGAATTGTAACACCCTGTTTCCCCCAGTCTGTAAAAATAATTATACTGGCCAAGTATTGTGGCAAACTCAGAAATGTGAATGTGTGATGTGAATGGACCTTGTGAAAAAGGTTGATGATTGTAAATAATATTATGAATATATATATTGCAGGACTGCTGAGAGGGGGGTGTGTTGAAAAAGAGACCACGATGGCTGAAGAAAGGTGGTGGAAGGCACCTGGAATGGTGGCGTTAACTTCCACCGAAACCAATACCGTATTTGGACTTCACTAGCCCGGAGAACCAAGAGCAGCTCGCTGGCCCCAAATTAAAACACTCGCCAGGTTGGTAGGTAAATGGATCCTCATGAGTAATGAGGGATGGGGGTGAACCGCCCATCCGTAGAGTCCTCAAACCTGACCACCATGAGGAAGATCATGCCACATGCAACCTCGCCGAAAAGAGAAAAGGCAGGAAGAGTGTGCGATAAAGGGGGAAGACGCGAGGGAAGGAAAAAGAGAAAAGAACTCTGGAAAATATAGAGTGAGTGATAGTGGAGAAGAAGGAGAGTAACCTTCGTTCTTGGTCATTGGCGAACAAAGACTCAGTCTTGCAGCATCGTCGTCTCAGCTCGGGGGTGGCTAGTGGTAAATCCATTCAGAGTCACTGAGCCTACGGTTGGGTGTAAACGAGCACCCCTCTCAGCAGTTGCATCACCTGGTGTTTTTCTGATAAGTGTTATATCTTGTATCTTGAAATTTATATGCTGACATGCATGTTCATAGTCTGTGCAATTATGAATGGTTTTAGTATAAGACTGTCTACATGGTGTTTTGGTCAGAAATGATGGCTGCATGTTTTTATTGGAAAGACCACGTATGGCTTATGTTTATATATATATATATATATATATATATATATATATATATATGATGAACTAGTACAAATTTTCAAGTCTGCTCTCAGGAGATTTGTTCCTGTGTTTTTCCTACCTGATGCCTTGGATAGATTTCCTCATGAAGGCACCCTTTTGAGACCACTTCCTTACCTTCGAGAACACCTTCCAGTTTGGTCTTCAAAACCTAGTGTAAATTACCTGAGGACCCGAAGGAGGATGTTATAGTTTAAGTCTTAAACCCTTGTACGAGGGAGAATGGTCCTCGTAGATCCCAATATTTTGGCATTTCGGTACCTGGAATACCCAAGGGCGAGTCCCCTTGCACTTGCAAGTCCCGAAACCCCGACTTGCAAAATCCTGAAATGACAGCATGCGGATAAGTATCGAGCAACGAATGAGATTCTGTCAGAAGATCTGCGGTCAATCATGACTGTTAGATTGGAGGAAGAAACGAGGGCGTTAAATGCCTCAACCTCTTTCTTTTATCTTCGTGAGTAGTGAAGAAATTGTACCGTAGATCCAAAGGTCCGTGAGAGTACCTGAACCATTCATTCATAAGGACACGTGGTGGTCAGTAAGCGTTTCGACGTTTCAGCACCCGGGAAATCAAAGGTCAAGAACCCTGGTCATTGCGAGTCGCGAAATCCCGACAACCGAAACCCCAAAATAGTTTAAAGTGTGGATGAGATAGGATATTTAGACACTTCAGGGCCCGAAATACCTAAGTGCGTATTCCCTTGTGTTCGCAAGTCCCGAAATCCCGATGGGTAAAATCTCGAAAGGACAATACGCATGTATGTTGCGATATTCCGACATTTTGGAAATTGGAATACTCAAGGGCATATTCCCTTGTACGCGCAAGACCCAAAACCCTGATTCATGAAAACCCGAAGTGACGGCACGGGGGTGAGTTTTCTTAGGCTCACCAGTCCCGAAAACCCGGTCTGCAAATTCCCAAAATGGATTGAGCGTCACATATATACAATTATACATATGTTAAGGTTTCGGAGTTTTGGCTCCCGGGAAACCTAAGTGCGATACCCCTTGTCGTCGCATATCGCGAAATCCCGATGGCGGAAACCCCGAAACAAGGAAGCATGTTTAGAGTTAGTATTTCAGAGTTTCAGCTCCCAGGAAACCTAATTGCGAGACCTCCTGTCATCGCATATCCTGAAATCCCGATGGTAGAAACCACGAAACGGGGAAGCATGTTTAGAGTTAATGTTTCAGTGTTTCGGCACCTGGGACATCTAGAGGCAAGTGCCTTGTCCTCGCATATCATGAAATCCCGATAGGCGAAGTCCTGAAATGGATTAGCACACATGGTTTTGGTGTTTCGTCTTTTTGATGCCCAGGATTCCCAAAGGTCAGTTTTCCTCATGTTCGCTAGCCATGAAATTTCGATGGATGAAACCCTGAAATGAACAAGGGAATACATGTACCTTGATTTTCCAAATCATGAAAGCCGGGAGCACCTCTCCAATAAGACCTGTGGTCATAGCCGCTAATCTGATGGGTATGGACAAGGGATGGCAGTGTCTGTATCAGGTCCCGTAGGGACTCGAGGAATTATGTTCATCAGAGAAAAGATGAAAAAGGATGAAAAATTCTTGTTCCCATGGTGGGTGTGTTACACTGCCATGATCCCTTCCCTAGGAGGAACAAGTTTATTCAAAGAAAATATAGTAAACCTATGTGGAAGGCTCGCCCGGATACCTATGACTATCAATGGAACTTCGACAGAGGAAGACTTTGAGATTATTAAATTTATTGAAGACAACGCCCCGTTTACCATGCTCATAGGAAAACCTTGGATTGATAGAGAACAAACTAGACGAAAAGAGGAAGAAGAATTTTTGGANATGGATGAAACCCTGAAATGAACAAGGGAATACATGTACCTTGATTTTCCAAATCATGAAATCCGGGAGCACCTCTCCAATAAGACCTGTGGTCATAGCCGCTAATCTGATGGGTATGGACAAGGGATGGCAGTGTCTGTATCAGGTCCCGTAGGGACTCGAGGAATTATGTTCATCAGAGAAAAGATGAAAAAGGATGAAAAATTCTCGTTCCCATGGTGGGTGTGTTACACTGCCATGATCCCTTCCCTAGGAGGAACAAGTTTATTCAGAGAAAATATAGTAAACCTATGTGGAAGGCTCGCCCGGATACCTATGACTATCAATGGAACTTCGACAGAGGAAGACTTTGAGATTATTAAATTTATTGAAGACAACTCACCGTTTACCATGCTCATAGGAAAACCTTGGATTGATAGAGAACAAACTAGACGAAAAGAGGAAGAAGAATTTTTGGAATAGAAGAAGCAAGAGTTAAAAGAATTTATGACTAGAAGGATCTCACACTTGATTGAAGAACAGAAGAGCTGGTCATAGATATTTAATCCTAGCAACCCTGATGTCGAGGCTAAGAGAACACTAGAGGATCCACAAAAGATTGAGTTACCTATTTTCAATACAAAAGAAGTATCACCTAGGAACCCTAGGAAAGAATTTCAACAGCGCGAAGCAACTAAGACCACAGAAGATGGGCACCAAAATGGTAAAAGCATTACTGAGATGAAGCTCACTGGGAAGAAGGCTAGAAAGTTAAGAAAGAAAAAGGCTAATATTGTAATTTCACAAGAATTTTTAGAGGATACTTTGCAGAAAGAAACATTGCAGAATTGGAGCTTCGTCAAGATATCAGAACAATGACATAGAGTACTTCACCATGACGAAGCAATATAGCCATTGGGGACGATATATCCATTCGATTTCCACTCCGAACGGGTAGAAAAGTAATAAAGGTTCATCATCCAACCATCGAAAAGTGCCATAACGGGTCGAATAGGAGTTAATAAAGGATCATACCAGTTGCAAGCAGACCGTTGCTAAGTTTCCCTACTTAGTCCATCGCACCACGCACCGAGAATAATTTTTGCTAAGTGAGAATTTGAGCATGAAACCTGAGATTAACTCACCCTGAGATCCACGCCTCACACCAAACAAACTTCATAGGTTTAGACCTTTGATCAAATTCAGTGTGGACTGCCACTTCACCTATATCACAACACACGCTGATGAGCATAAACAAAAACTTTAGTTGTACTACAAGATGACAGATGAAGACTTGGAGCAGATTACCAAGGAATGGTCGGCGGAACTCCTTGTTCCAACGAACCCTGCAGAAATATCCGACGTGGAAAGCCCTGAAGCTATACTGGATACACCTGGATCGAGCAAGACTAAGAAGGATGATGAAGTTCAAGATATCCATAGCACATCCACGAAGACTACTTCGATCTCCCCCGCACAGGGAGGTGATGGTGAAGAACTAGGTGGCACGAAGGTTGATCAAAATAAAGGTGAGGTTACTCCGCCTAGAGAGGAGGAGGATCCCTCTAAGAAAAGGAAGCTCACCCCACCAAATCCCTCATCCCGGAAGAAAACTAAGGCCACCCGGACTATGTTTAAGACTACCCTCACACATGATGACTTTGACTTCTTGATCGCTATGCTGAATGATGCCTCACTAGAGATCGTAGAAAGGAAAGAAGCGAAGCAGGAGGAGATATTCAATCGACTCAAGGGTGAACTTCAAGAAGTGTAGCAAGCACTCCATCCTAGCCAAGACATTTCTACTACACCCTTGACGATGGGAATAACAGGAACAAGCGATGAGCCCACTCAATTACACCAAATCACCGAGAAAGTCAAAGCTTGCCTTCGATGAGCTCAAGAAAACACAACACAAGCCACCCAGGCTTTGGCACAAGTACAGAGCGCACTTATAGTACAACAGAGGAAGGTAGAACAGGAACATATTTCCTTACAAGTGAAGTGGGAGGAGGAGAAAGCACATTTACAATAGAGCAAGGTCCAATTGTTAGCAGAGCAACTTGACGTGCAAGAACAAGTTCACAAAGCACTTTGCTCTGTGACGGTCATTGAAATGAAGATTGAAGAACGTGTCCCTCAGCAGGTGACACAACTTGAAGAAGTAATCCAGCAACTTCAGCAGCACATCGCATATTTGGAACTTCGTACCGTACCCGAGACTCCCCAAGAAGTAAGAGATCTAAGGGAGGCAACTGCCCGTAGCGCAGTTGACAGGTTAAAAACCTTGGCTTTGGAATGTAAGTAGTTGAGTGCTAGAAGCACACATACTTATGAGAACCTCACAGAGAACCCCAAATTGCAAACATTAGAGGCACAACTCCAAGAATCCAAGCAACATGCAGATACGCTACAGGCGTAGCTGAAGGCCTTGACCCCAGTCGAAAGAATGAAGCAATTTCTAGAACAACGCACCGCCCAACAATAGGTACACATGCTACAAAGTAAAGTGATGGAAGTCTCTCAACGAATTCAACCCCTCCAAGAGAAATCATGCCAACTATTCACTGAAGTTGAGAGCCAAGGAACTGAGCTTGAACAGGTTGTTATCACCGCAGAATAGCGCATGGAAGGACCAATAAATGACGCAGTGATCTAGGAGTTCACTAAGCAAGAGGTTGTTGCACTACAGCAAGTCAAAGTAACTTAGGCCAAGCTCGAGACATTCGAAGCAAAGTTGATCAGACCAGAGTGACTCGGGACGAGTCATAGGTGAGTGTTGGGGGCCTGTTGGCCCTTGACCAAGTTTTGAGGAACACTTGGTCATATTTGACAATTTTTGGACTTCGACAGCCTGTCAAAGAGGGAGTGCCAGGAGAAGCAGAGATCATGGGATCTCGGCCCACTTTTGGGGACCTTTTAGGGTTTTGGGTTAATGTAATGGGAAAGGGATGTCGACCCATGGGTTTACTCATGTTTTAGGCCTATTTTGTAAAGTATAAATAAGTAGCTAAGCAATGTAATATGGGGTGAGAAGATAAGCTAAGTGCTAGTAAAGGATTTGTGTATATTATGTGACCTACTTGCAGAGATGAGTGCAAGTGCTGTAAGTGATGAGTGCACGGATTGTAAGAAGGCTCTGTGCTAGATCTACTCAGGGAAGGAGGATCTAGCAAGGTGCGCACAGATCTCCTGTCCTATGTGGAGTACAAGTATGAGCTCTGTGTTGTAACCAGATTGACCCAAGCTAATAAAGAAGAATAAAACTTTGTGGACGTAGCCCGGGGTGAACCATGGTAACTCTGTGTATTGTGCACAGTGCTTCGACCTAATTTGTTGGTTTCTTTCCATGTGTTATGCTTTGATATGATTATGCTATGTGCTTTGCTATGATGCTCTTAGATAGATTCACTTTTCTTTGTGCTTCTTAGATGTATGGGTGTAGACCTGCTGAAGGTGTTGAGTGATAAACCTATTTTGCTGTTGCTAAGTGCTAACTTAACCTAGATCTAAGTGAATGTTGCGGTGCTCTGTGCCATCTACGGAGTGCCTTGGGGGTTAAGTACCGATGAATGATATTTTCTAAAGTATTTTATAAGGGTAAGAATCACAAATCTGTGTCCCAGCTAAGGTTTCAGACACACGAGTCTTGCAACCACCCCTGCCTCTACCTCAGGTGAGACTTCATCTGCTTCGCAGGTGTTGCCGAAAGGGCCGGTAGTTAGGGTTTTGTTGGTGCACTGTTGAAGCGTTGAACCCTGGGCCTTCCCCTGTGCCAACACACATGTTCTACAAGCACCTCCTACTCCACAAATAGAACAAAGAGTTCCTCTTTCCAAAGAGTCCTCTCCTCAACCTAATGAGGCATATAATGTCATTGATTTAGAGCCTAGAGGTCCTCCTTTCTATGTCTCAGTTATGATTTTTTATTTTGTGCTCCATAATTATGTCGTCGACATCGAAACGAAGCACAATCTCATGCCCCTTCGAGTCATGAGGAGATTAGGTCTTGAATGCACGAGCCCATGTAGATATCTGCCAGCTTTGGATTCAAGGACTATAGAAACCATTGGTTACATCAATGACTTATTCATTTCTTTCAACCAAGCTCCGGATGTGAGCATGCTCATAAACATGATCATAGCAAACATACTTGAAGCATATGGCATACTTTTAGGAAGGGAGTGGTCCACCAAAGTCAAAAAGGGTTGTTACTTCATGGAAGGAACCCACTTCACCTTTCCTCATAAAGGTGCCAAAGTTGTCATTAGGAGGGAACCAAATACCAAGAGCAGGTTGTACCTGCTTCCTACGACACAAAAAATGTGTCTTTTCAATACACATGGATGGGTACACATACCATGTTATATAAGGAAGATGCACATGTCCCTCCTTCTGAGTTGGAAGAAATGATGTGGAGCATGGATTTTGACAGTGCTAAATCCAAGCACAGATTTGGGTCCGGGGTCCTGTTGTGTGATCCCAAGGGAAAGGAAATACCTTTCTCTTTTCAATTAGAATTACCTAACACTAATAATATGGCTGAATATGAAGCGTTAGTTCAAGGCCTCCAAAAGGCCTTAGACTTAGGAATTCTATATTTGTTGGTGAGCGGGGATTCTGAGTTGGTTGTGAATCAAATAAGAGACAAATATGAAGTTCACGACCCTCGCCTCAAGAAATAACACCGAAAGGCTAAGGAAATTATTTAGAAGTTCTTATCTTTCAACATTCAAGTTGTACCTAGGGCCACAAACCATGTAGTTGATACTTTGGCCTTGTCTGGTTCATGCTTCACTTCGGATTTCGTAAGATCTATTGAAGATATAAAAGTCCAAATTTTACATAGAACTACGTTACCTGATAACATTGACTCTTGGAAAGTTTTTGATACAGATGAAAAAAYGTGTAGGTTCCTTCAAAACAAGGAGGAATTCAAAGATTTACATATCAACCATGATTTATAAGAGGAAACCGGGGACATAATCCAATTAAAGACAAATAAAATTCCCTCTGGTTTGTCCGTACTAGAATCCATGTTTGATTCTAGTGATGCCACTGCCTCTGCACCTAGTATTGATAGTGAATCTGTTAGGAAGGTGCAAGAAACCATCCCTATAAACCTTTGAACTGATAAAGATCCAAAGCTAGTTTATATAGGGTCACATTGTTCTCCTTCTGAGATCGCTCAATTCACGAAAATCTTGACAGAGTTCAAGGATGTTTTTGCCTGGTCCTACGAGGATCTCAAGGTTTTTGATATGCAGGAGATAGTCCATGCCATACCCATAATCTTTGAAACCTTACAGGCAAAGACAAAGAAAGAACAACCTTGCTTTAGTAATAACAATTAAGGCAGAATTAGACAAGATGGAAGCATCCAGGGTCATATATCATGTCCATTACTCACAATGGGTATCTAATTTGGTTCCCATTAGGAAGAAAATTGGTGATATTCATTTGTGTGTCGACTTTCGACATTTGAATAGGGTGTCCCTAAAATACAACTACTTCGTCCCACCTATGGAAGAGATTCTCCAACAAGTCTCTATGGCTCAAATGATGTCCCTTTTAGATGGTTTCTTAGGTTACAATTAGATAGCCCTCAAGCCTTCTGATAATCACAAAATGACCTTCACTACATGTTGGGGCACATATGCATATAACAAGATGCCTTTTGGCTTGATTAATGCCGAGAACACCTTTCAACATGCCATGGACATTGCTTTCAAAGGCTTATTGAGTAAGATGATCGTTGTCTACTTCGATGACCTCACAATATTTTCTAAAGAATGAAGTAGTCATTTTGATCACCTCACACATGTTCTTATTAGATGTCATAGGTTTGGTATATCTTTAAATCCTAAGAAGACCATTTTCGGTGTTATGGAGGGAAATTTTTTGGGTCACATCGTCTCTCAAGAAGGTGTCAAAGTTGATCCCGAGAGAGTGGTAGCAATAAAAAATCTTCCATTACCTACTAATAAAAAATAAATTCAATCTTTCTTTAGAAAGATAAACTTCCTGAGACACGTCATTCTTGATTTTTCTCAAGTTGTCAAATCTCTAAATCAACCCATGAAAAAATACATTCGGTTCAAACGCGACCCCCCTAACTATCAGGATTTTGAGTCCATTAAGAAATCCATTGCTTATGCCCATATGTTAATTAGTCATAATCCCTTGAAATACTTTGTCATGTACACTAATTCATCAGAGGAGACAATTTATGCAATCTTATTGCAAAAGGATCATGAGAAAAATCTTAGGCCAATTGCCTTCGTAAGATAGAATTTGAAGACACACCAAATGAACTATTCTCCACTAGAGAAACATGGTTATTCGTTGTATAAATCCTTGGAGCAATTCCTACATTAAATCCAAGGCCACAAAGTTCAGGTTTTTGTGCCTACATCTCTCTTAGTCATTGCTTATAATCAAATTGAAATGGATAGTAAGTGGTCCAAATGGATAATGCACATGCAATAATATGACTTGGACATTAAACTGACGAAAACCATAAGGGGGACAAGGTTGGTTGAATTGCTAACCCAATATCACGCCTCGGTTATAGCTGAACCGCCTCAAGTAGATGACTTGATTGATTTCGAAGAACTGGTTAATGAAACTGAGTTTGCCTCACAAATGTGGTATGGACCTATCGTGTATTTTCTGATCAATGGTGTATGCCCACCGAGCATGGATACTAAATCCAAATGAACACTTTGTTTACAAGTTGTCCGATATGTTTTACAAGATCAAATCCTTTACCGAAGAAACCTTGATGGGGTTTTGTCACGATACTTGACTCCAGACCAAGGCCAAATGACACTTGAGCAATGCCAATCTGGAGTTTGTGGAGGTCACTTTTCAGCCAAAAATACCACGCAAAAGTTTTACATGTAGGTTACTTTTGACATTCACTTCACCAATATGCCCATTTACTAGTTCGAAAATGAGAAGCTTGCCAACGCTTCACTAGGAATCAAAAGTTAGCTTCCTTGCCTCTTAGGCCTATTGAAGTCCAAGTCCCTTTCGCAAGATGGGGCATGGAATTTATTGGGCTAGTTTCACTGCCTTCCAATGCTGGTCACATATTCATCTTAACAACTACTGACTACTTTACAAAGTGGGTTGAAGCAATTTCCCTTAGGAACACTACGAGTCAACAAGTGGTAGAATTTATTGAGTGTAACATTTTATCCTATTTTGGAACCCCTGCTGAGATATTAACTGATAATGGATCAATTTTCATGTTTGATGTCATGCTCCACCTTGGTGTTACATATGCTATCCAACTTTTTCGATCTTCCACCTATTACCCCCAAGGTAATGGATTGGCAATCCACAAATAAAAATCTGATTCAGATCCTTAAGAGAACGGTCAAAGATGACAAGCGTGATTGACACATAAAGTTAAACTTTGCTTTATGGGTTGATCGTATAACCCCTAAGACAACAACGAGTAAAAGTACTTACACTCTAGTGTATGGAGCCCCTGCTATCCTGCCTATTCACTTACAAATTCCAACCTTGAGGTTGGCTATTGCTGAGGTAGAAGATGTTTTCCATCCTTTACAACATCGTTTAGACACACTCATCGAACTAGNCTTTATGGGTTGATCGTATAACCCCTAAGACAACAACGAGTAAAAGTACTTACACTCTAGTGTATGGAGCCCCTGCTATCCTGCCTATTCACTTACAAATTCCAACCTTGAGGTTGGCTATTGCTGAGGTAGAAGATGATTTCCATCCTTTACAACATCATTTAGACACACTCATCGAACTAGAAGAGGTAAGAAAAGACACATTCCAACACCTTCAAAAGAAGCAAGATCTTGTTAAACATTCCTTTGATAAAAGAACCACAATGGTAAATTACAAAGTAGGAGATGATGTCCTACTATGGGACAAAGCACATGAGGCCACATCCAAGCATAACAAGTTTGATTCTTTATGGTTGGTTCCTTACACAATCTATGAGGTTTTAGGGACAAATGATTTCATATTAAAAACCTTGGATGACAAACTACTCCAATTCCCTATGAATGGTCGTCACCTAAAGTTCTTTTACTTTTGAGGGACCTCATCATCCTGTACATAAATCACCACTTGTTCATTTTATGTTTGTATGTATTTGGTGTTGTTGATTTATGCCTGTATATATCTCCTCGATTTAAATTTGGAGCCTTTTTTCCTATTTGGTTTCAATTTTGGGTGTAAGCACCTTTTGAAGTTTTCCTCGATTTTTGGTCTTTTTCATTTTAATGTCGAAGGATGCCCTCTTCTTATTAATTTTTTGTCTGTCTGGTGTTCATGGGAAGGGTACCGTCCTTGTTATTATATGGATGTTTTAAAATAGTACACCCTTAGGAACCCTTTTATCATGCTTAACCTACGGGAAACTCTGACTTAACATCATCTTAAATAGGAGTAAACCTGATTGTTATTTAATTAAAGTCAATGGGGAAAGTCTAAGGGGGTAGCATATCATTCTCTGGTGAAGCTGAAACCATGATGGCATGATGGCTTACATAGCTATGTGATTACAACTGCACTTTACTCGACCACTTACAATCTGATTTTTCCAAGCAACGTTCATTTTTCCTACGAAGTTCCATAAGTTGTGAGCACTGAGATATTTCAACACCTACTGCCAAAAGTTTTTCATATTTATTTACTCCCTTGATTGACTGGTTTTCTTGCTAGTTTTTCTCTAGTGGGTTTCAAAAGATCCCTATTTTCTTGTTTGTGTGTTGAGAATCAAAGGCATGCATGAGACTTTGTGTTGAGCCAAGGTTCACCTTAAGCCTTGATTCTCACACTTAAGCCATAATCCAGGTGAGGGACCTGTGTCACTTGGGCCACATTGCTCAACAAAACATGGGTCATTATTCCCATTCTTATATCCTTTGTGAATCTCAGTATAAATTCGGTTGTATATGTTTACTGCACCACTTTCATTCTTCGGTTATCCCTAATGTGAAAAATGGTCCTTCTACTACAATTGAATCCCCCCCGTCACCCACCTCGGTCACTTCGAAAGTATAAATTTCCACCAAGTATTCCCACCTGTCACACAAGTGATCCCATTGTTCTACATGCTTTGGAAGGGATTTCCCCTTCGGTGCCAAGAATGTTGACCCAAAAATCTACTTTGGGCTTAACATGGTTCTTACCACCTTCATTCCTCCATAAGTAGCCCTTTGTGCTATGGTTCCAATTGAAGATAATGGTGGGGGTCATAGTTAATATGTCCTTTTCCCTTGAAAGAGTATCGTTTGGATTCCTTCAGAGGGTTTTTATCTAAGTATGTAAATACTTATCAGGCACTAGAGAGTATCATGTAACAAGGTCAAGTCAGTTGGCAATAGTCCAGGTTAGTTTAAGGTTGTTGCATTCAATTGGGTCAGTGCTTCTAGGATCAGTTGAGGGATAGTAATGTCAAATGGATATAAAATTCATGGTTTTCCCTACCCTACTATCTCCTGTTGGGAAACAATATAACAACCACAATCATCACTATTCCCACTAGCATCTTAAACGGTACCCAAACGAGACCATCTCGGCCTTGCTCAACTTGTTATGGGACCATGTTATTTTTCCCTCAGGGGAGGCCTTCCTGAGGTAATTTTTTAGTTCTAAAACCCTCCCACATTGTAATGCCTCATGTCAAGGATGCTGAGTTCATATTTTATGAGCTAAGCATGTAGTTTGCAAAATTTTTATCGTTGGCCCCTTTCACTTGTTACTAGGCGGGTCTCGTGGGGAYGAGGTCCTTTCACAAAGAATAAAATGAATTCTAGTCATATTTCTGGAAATAAAACACTTCCATCTTGTATGGATCAGGACAAGATTTCGAACGAGCTATCATGAGCCCGATTCCGAGTCCATATGACCCCCCTACGAAAGATGCAAAGCTCACGTAACCCGAATGGCCAAAACCAACAACTGTGACTTCCTGGTCTGATTCTGTTAAAATTGTTGTTTTAAAAAGAAAATCAAACCTAAGGATGGTGTAGGGTAGTGTGATACCTTTATAACGGTATATCCTGTACTTGGTTTTGACCCCCAGTTGGTGAGAACGAGCCTTCACAAGTTCATGACCACTTTTGGACACCAAATTGGTTGCAGTGGGTCAATTTAAAAAAATGTTGTTAAGGGGTTATAAATCAGGGATTCAATGATTCCACGATGTATTTCACTTAGATAAATTTCCAACGACTCCTAATTTTCCTCATTATAACCTTGGATGGCCCGGTTAGAGCTGTTGCAAATTTGTCAACTATTTCGGGAAAATGGGGCCAACGAGCTTGCATAATGGGGTTTCATGACAGGTAAAACAATCATTAATGGCCCCGACACACAAATCTATGGCCATCTCATCGAAGTGATCGTCGATAACTTTCTGAAGGTACTTTGTTTTCCTCCATTAGATATGGTATGGTGATGTGAGGCCTTTCAMAAAATTGGGTGTCATGTGGGCYGACCAACAAGTGAAGGCMTTTAAGCCGTAACTGTTCCAGGCCAAAATTGAGGGGTGAGGTGGCATAATTTCAGATTGGTGACCACATATTCTCGATGCGCTCTTCAAGACAATTCCAACAACATGTGCTGTGTCCGATTCCGACCCCATCTCATTACACAACATTTTCTRGCTAAGTCAACAAGGTCATGGTCAAATGTCAAGACACAATTTTCGAGGGAAATATTAAAAAAAATAATGGAAAAATAAAAAAATCAGAAAATTGATAAAATAAAGGAAGTGACATGCAGCCTCTCTCATGCAAAAATTAGAAATTATTTTTTTTGAAAAATCRAAAAATAAAAAACCCTCCCTCTCCCCTCTCTCAAGTCATTTTGGCATTTTGGCCAAGGGGAGAGGTGGCTCTACAACTGAGATATTCAATGACAKAGGAGGGGTTCCAGAAAACAATTGAGGTCTTCAATGGCAACAAGMCACAACCATGTATCAACATCAAAGAGAAGAGTACAKGTCATCTCCCATCAGTCCCACTTCTAAAAAAAWWTTGTTGGATTATTCAGAGAAATGGTGGGTTTTTGCACGAGAAAAGGTCAATTTTCCATTAAAATTATGATTTCAGAGCTGGTATGTGTGTCTGCATGGTTTCTAGTTTAGATATATGGTGGCTGGTGTGATTTTTGTTTACTATTCCTATGCAGAGATTCAAAGGGAAGGGGATTCGAACCCCTGTTGGGAACCGGGCCCCTTTAAAGAGTGGAATTTTCTGAGTTGAATGGTCATTTGCATGCTAATGAAGTCTAATTTACAGGCCCTAGCCTTTGAACCCCCAACCCCCTCCCTTTCCTCCGCTCAAATGCCCAAAAAATGACTAAAAATAAAAAAGGAGGGGAGGGGGTTGAACCCAAGACCTCCCACTCCCAAAATATAAGAAAAAAACCCACTTGAAATAAAAAAAAAAAAAATCAAAAACTGATTTGGTGGGGGTCGGCCACCCGTCGACCACCACCAGCCTACGATGTCCACCCACACCAGTCCACACCTCCTCTCCCCTTATCTCTACGTGCTCTCTTCATTCCATTCCTCCATACCCTCGTGTCCAACAATCCACTCCTCCATGTTTCCTCCTCCACCGCACGCTCCCTCCATCCCCATATCTCACTCCACCTCTTCTCCCCACGAGCTACTTTGCCTGCGCGCAGTCCTCATCACCTCCCTCCACACCAACAAACCCCTCCTCCTCTCCATTCCCTCCTCCCTCGCAATTTTCCTCCACCATACCTCCCCACGTGCAGCAACCCCCATGAACTCCCACGAGTGCCTCCATTTCATCACTCTGCGTGGACCACCTCCTCTCCCTCCACTCCTCCAACCATAGTCAGGCTCCATTTGGGGTTCAAAAAATGTTTTAAATTAAATTTAAATTTTTATTATTTAATTTTCATATATTGTTAAAATTTGTTTTAAATTTAATTTTTAATTTTTAATTTATTTTTGTTATATATATTTAAACTATACAATCAAAATTTTAATTCCCCCCAGGGTCACTAGGCTTTTTAATGCCATAACTTCGCCATATGGAGGCAAAATTTCACCCATAAATAGTCAAAACGTCTGGGGCAAAGTCAAGAATGCAGACATGGCATTCAACCGCTCGAATCCAGCCCAAAATTTCAGTGGCACATTCCAGAGTGATAAAGGCTTGTAATTGGCCCAAAAACACGTGCCAGATGGAGGCCTAATTGGGGGCCTCCAAGGCCAATTTGGGCCGAATGAGGAAAGCCCATTTCAGA
The DNA here is from genome assembly GCA_032191745.1 of Picea mariana. Classification (NCBI taxonomy): domain Eukaryota; kingdom Viridiplantae; phylum Streptophyta; class Pinopsida; order Pinales; family Pinaceae; genus Picea; species Picea mariana. Next base: position 11,079 of record JASDQU010025932.1, on the reverse strand, counting down.
TGCAGGTATTCAAGCCTGTAGCATCCTATCAATTCTAGTTTTCAACCTAGAATTTTTCCACAATTTCAATTTTCCATTCTGTATCTTTGTTCTCTACCTTTCTGTTGTCTTTCGTTTGGCGCAAATCTGACTCTTGATGAGCAAGATATGGGCTCGGAAAGGTACACGGGAAGGAGCTGGTCGAGAGACTGACCAGGGAAAAATTGAAATTGTGGAAAAATTCTAGGTTGGAAACTAGAATTGATAGGATGCTACAGGATTGAATACATGCATCTAAAATGGGCTTTCCTCATTCGACCCAAATTGGCCTTGGAGGCCCCCAATTAGGCCTCCATCTGGCACGTGTTTTTGGGCCAATTACAAGCCTTTGTCACTCTGGAATGTGCCACTGAAATTTTGGGCTGGATTTGAGCGGTTGAATTCCATGGTTGCATTCTTGACTTCACCCCAGACATTTTGACTATTTATGGGTGAAATTCTTCCTCCATATGGCGAAGTTATGGCATTAAAAATCCTAGTGACCCCTGGGGGAATTAAAAAAGCCTAGTGACCTTGGGGGACTTAAAAATATATATATATATATATATATATAAAATGAGGAAAGCCCAATTTCAGATGCAGGTATTCAAGCCTGTAGCATCCTATCAATTCTAGTTTCCAACCTAGAATTTTTCCACAATTTCAATTTTTCCCTGGTCAGTCTCCCGACCAGCTCCTTCCCGCGTACCTTTTCGAGCCCATATCTTGCTCATCAGGAGTCATATTTGCGCCAAATGAAGGACAACAGAAAGGTAGAGAACAAAGATACATAATGGACACATCAAAACTCTTTTTTTTTTTTTTGGTACGGGGGAAAAGCCTTCCAAGGTTTAGGCCCATGGGGTACCTTCATCGGAAAAGGCCCAAATCAAAGCCATGCTTCAGTCAACTCACATGGAAACTTCTAGGCAACAAAGGGGGGGTATAATCATGTCTGAAAATTGCCTGAACAAAGGGTATTTATTTACACAAAACGACCAAGCTCAAAGGCCCCTTTCCCTCCTAAGAAACTCTTCAATTTCCCCACACCTTGGGGCTTCATCCCAGTGAATCCAATAGCCATGGATGGCTGAGAACTGTCCTAGTTCACTTCATATATATATGCAAAACATGGCAACAATCAAAGAGTCTTTGGGATGGCACAAATCCCAAGGAAAATTATGATGTGGCATACTAAGTTTTTTCATTTTATGAAAATGACCTTTTTGTAATAGTTTGGTCTCGAAGGATTTACTTTGGCTTGTAAAAAAATATAATTAAAGGATCAAATCAAATATGATTTATTTCCCTTTGGATAAGATCCATTTTGGATAAGTTTACTTTTTGATTAAAAACAAAAACACTTTAAGGGTTGGTCCACTTGTCACTTTTCCAAAAGGGACAAGTGTCTTGTGACCTAACCCTAAGACTTCACCTCTTGTTTATAAATAAGAGGGATGGAATTGTAAAAAGGGGGAGGAGTGAATATAGTACCAAAGCTCTGCTGAAATTTTCCAAAGCTCTTTGTGTGTGTGATACTTGTTAAATTTTGGTTGTTGGGCATGTCACTTGTTGGTTAAGGGTTGAGGGGTAGTAGTAAGTACTTGTTATGTTAGCTATCTCTAGGAGGGATTTGTTAGCTAGGTGTTTTTTGCTACTTCATTTGGTTTAACTTACTTGATTTCATTTACTAATAGCCTTGTTTAACTTGTTTGACGTGTTGTAGTGCAGATTTCCTGAAGTATTCAACTGTTTTCAACCTTAGTTAGTGGCCGGGAGTCCTAGGGCCCCATAGGACAACCCTTAAATAAGCCCCTTAGTTGGTTGTTTATACTTGCTCGCTTCTTTTATTTTTCATGTAAATTTTTGTTATGATATTCTTCTATTAACCTTGTTGTCCCAAATAGGAAAATTGACCATTTTTGTCAATTTATCCCCTTGGGACAACCATCTTAGTTGGATGTTATCTAACTTTTATGTGTAAATTTTAGTTTCATTTATTTTAGGTTTTTAATATAAAATCACTAAAATTTTGTTGTTTTCCTGCAAGGATACAATCCAGTCACCTATTTGGCTGCTCATAAGTGGTTGGGGACCATATAAAGACCTGTTTGAGGCAAAGGGGCCAGGAGGACAACGAAGAAAAAACATCAGATCTGATCGGTAAATCCACCCATTCACACTCATTTTCACCTTGAATTCACTTGCACTCATTCTAAWTTTTTTTACACATGTACCCATGTCAATATGCTTTGCTCGTGTAGATAGGTTGACTAGTTTGTTTACAGRTTTCTGTTTATAAAATCTGTTTTTTCCCTTCRTAAATAATCATCATTGTTTCAAATTTCATAAAGTAAACTTCCAATCCCCACACAAGGAATCAGTTGGGGCTTTCATGCATATGGCGGCTTTGCCGCTCGCAAAGAGCCTCATCCCATTCCTTTGGGTTGAATGGTATAATTGTTTACTATTAATTAKTTGATATTGTCTTTCTTCATTGTATATTTTATCATATACTAATCTACAAGTGGCTACCCCTAAAGGGGCCACACAAAATCAACAAGCTAAAACATTCAAAAAACCACAAAAAATATGAAAACAAAGTAGGGGTMTGCCCCATACACATTCACAACAAAACCTATATTATTTAGCTATATGCATACACATACTATTTAGCCGTGACATATATGTCACATACTTATTTACTTATTTCTGTATAAAGATTTAAATATATTTCAATTTATTGACCAGGAGGCACACTTGCGAAAGCGAGACGTGACCTCGCCATGTGGATGGCCTAGTCCTTTATTTCAAGAAATTTTAATTTCATAGAATACTAACTGTCAAATCTAGGGAGTCTTCATCAGGAGCCCCTCGAAAGTTGTCTAGTTAGTATAAATTGAGTGGTATTTCCATAGTACCACATGGTCAAGGAGTTGAATAGCTCAGATTGGTTGGGATACTACACTTCTTGGGTAAGCTCAGCTAAAACTCCCTTTGGGGGGGTCGTGAGCCTCTTCCTTTTCACAAGTATCCTTCTTCCATCCAAGCGGCTTTAAGAGTCCGAAAGCGCAAGTGATGAGAAGCTGCTAATACCTTCTTCTCTAAACTACATGGGGCACTCTTCAACCTAACCACCATGGTCTATTAAGACTACTCTCCTTATACTGGTTGGCACTGTTTTAGGATAATAGGTGTTTTCCTGATCGAGATAACCTTTAAAAGGGTTTGGTGGCCAATGCATGTGTTAATAACTGAAAATTCACTAACAAAATACATTTTAAATTCAAACATTTTGTGAGTCCACCCTTCATCCATGAATATAAATTGCAGTTGCAAATAATCTCCTAAACATTGTTGTAACTACTTGTAGAAAGGCTATCCATCTTCATTTATATCCCCCCTTTTTGATTTGACAATTTTCTAGGATCACTTCCTGGGTCACCCCAGGAAGTACCAAGCCATTCTGGGCTTGTTTCCATGCCTTAAAATCTTTGAACAACTTGTTGTTCACAATTTACAACCATCTGAAAAGACTTGGATGTAGCTTTTAAACTCATTTTTCACCCTTATTTTCACTTGTATTTTACTTGAGGCATCCACTAGTCTATTGTCCAGGACCCTGGTTTACCTTGAGAACCCATTCTGGGCCATTTTCCAAGGCTTTAAGGGAGTGAACAACTTTTTGTTCGCTTTGTTTAGTTTGTTGTCCTAAAAATCAACGAACTTATTTTCATCCCATTGTCCATAATTTTCACCCCTTAGGACATTTGGTCCATCCAGGAAGCTGAGGGAGGACAAGGCCCAGGGTGGGTGGTCCTAAGAAAGACTTCTCGTAAGTATTTCACCTCTCATTTTCCCCCTTCTTTACCACCTCAAGCGAAGGACCATCTGAGGTGCGGGTAGTCTCTGCCTTGTGACAAACTATCAAAGAGTCTGTAAATGACTTCACAAGTAGATAAGTTAGATATGTCCCAACAAACAGATTTTGATTATAACAACAATTGACGCATGATGTCTTTCCTTTCTCTTCTTTTCTAGTTTAGGACAATTCTTTTTGTAATGGCCATATTCATGGCAACCAAAACATTGTACTTTTGACATATCTCTCTTATGATTGAATTTTTTTCTTGAACCAAATCTTTTCTTACCTCCATGTATCTTGAACTTTATTTCCAAGGCTTGAACATCCTCTTCCTTTAGAGATATTCCCTTTGAGTTTATCCTTGTCTCTTCTTGTGCACAACAGGTCCAACATTGTTCTAGCGTTGGAAACTCCTTTCTTGTATTCATGCTTGCATCAAATGCATCCCATGATCTAGAAAGACCATTAAGTGCTATATTCACAATTACCTTCTCTGGAATAACTTCTTCAATATCTTGTAGTTGATCTCCCAATTGGGAAATGCTCACAAAGTATGAGGCTACAGTGTCATCCTTAGTCATATTTGTATCACAAAGTTCATTCTTCAAACTCATCACTTGTCCAATATTTCTGAATGCAAAATGGTTAGTTAGGTCATCATACATCTTCTTGGATGAGTCAATATCGGATATGTATGGTATCAAGTGATCTTAGACAGAGTCCACAATGATACTCATAGCGTTGATGCCACTATCCTTGAACTTCTCCATTGCTGCAACATTCTGAGGTTCATTTTATTTTCCTGCTTCAAACTATGGTTCCACAATCTTTCCCTTCACAATATGTAGAACTTTGTTCTTGGAAAGGATGAGGTCAATCCTTGGCTTCCATGCTCTGAAGTTTGAAGCTCCTTCTATCTTTTTTTCTGACTTCATGGAATAAGTCGCGACTGCGTTTGATTTTGACTTTGACCAAAAAATTCAACCTTGTTGTTTTTACTAGATGAAGGTACCAAGAGGTGCGCTAGGCTAAGGAGCACTAGAATGTCCAAGAATTATGCAAAACATCTTACTTGAAGTGCCCAAAGAGTTAGGTTAGGGTTTTTTGCAACTGCAAATTCAAAAACCCTAGTTGTAGCTGCAACTAGTGCAACAACGATATTGCCAAGGAACTGCCGCTCTACCTTCCAGTGGTTAGACTATTTTGAAGATAGTGTGGGCCCATAACCTGTTGAAATATTTGATGTGATCGTTTAACTATAGACAATATCACAATATTGTCACCCAACCATAAGCATGCAACCACCCCCGAGCACTGTAACCATTGACAGATAGAATGATTCTAGAAGCAACACTATATCTAATAGATAACCAAGAGAGAGCACACCTTTCTCCAAAGACAGCGCACCAAGCAGAAATTCCCAAACCATAGACCAAGACCAATACCCAACTACAGTCGTTACAGTTTCACTCCTCCTCTAGACTTGCACACCACTTATCTTGAGTGAGAGTGTGTGTACAAATGAACTCAAGCACCCTCTATTTATAGTGCTCTTTGTCACTTGTCTAGGCTGAATTCTCTTTTTAGAGGGTAATACTTTAATAATATTTATTTTATCAAGCCGACTTGTATTCTAGGGTTTCCACACATCTGTTTAGGGTTTCTCTAGCCTATGGAATATTCTAATATATCAAGAGGTTACACATGGAGGTTGATACCTCCTGTAACTACCATAATATCAACACACTCTTCCCCAAGCTAATTGTACTCAACCCCCATGTTCCCAATAACTCTGATATGTGACCAATCACAACCACCCTCTTACATGTATTCAATGATGGACTTTGGGAACACTCAATCAAAAGAATGTGACCACTCACACCCACCCTCTTACATGCATTCAATGATTGGATTTGGGAACACTCAATAAAAAATCGGAAGGTTCATATACAATTAGCAAGTTTGGGAAAATGGGTTAAATTAATATACATGGGTATTTCCCCCTTTGACCCCTCTTGGCCTATACACTTCCCTCTCTTGTGGATTAATAGCCCCCATCTCTTTTCCACGTCCCCTTAACAACCAACATCACATTTTTATTATTAAAACATTGAAATACAATTTGCATATTACATCGCTTGGCCATAGCCACATATTATATCCATGTAAGCATTAATTAAACTGGGGATTATAATGGGGATGTTACATTCCCCCTCCTCTATAATTGTGTGTCATCCTCGGTGCACTCTACACCAATATATATATATATA